>JAHWFP010172715.1:6122-27433 GCA_023313725.1 Lithobius niger
TAAAAGGCCGACGATCCACGAAAGTTACTTCATTGCCCTAATACGGGCATAACTACTGCGAATACTGCCGAGAAGCAGCTTTGTATTTCCGTAAATATCCGATGATCAACGAAGGTGACGTCGTTTCTCTAATATGGGCATAATGAGAATGAAAGCGAAATCACGTCTTCTAAGTGAGATATAATGTATAGATCTGTGTTTTTATTTTATTTTTTTGTCGGCGACCATCCAGAAACGAGTAAAGCTTCGATCTGTATAATTACTGCAGCAGAAAGCACTGGTATGGTCTTAAGTTCACCGTGGTCTTTTCAGTGTTCGGCATGGTGGTCGTATTGCGGAAAGAAAACAAAAATTCTCGGGGTCTTAATGCACTATAAACGTTCATCTTTGTTTGCTTTTTTGTGCATGTGAAAGGGTTTGTCTTTGCTTTGGAGCTTGTATTACTGTCGATTTTAGCTTAATCATTTTGCCTGATGAACAACGTTCTGTTGCGTAATGGGCAAGAAAGCATCGCTGAGAATTTTTTTATAACTGGAGTAGGACTCATTTTGCGCAGTGTGACTTACTCTGTATTTATTAGTATTGCTGTACTGTTAGCTCTTTCCTTACCCTGCGATGTAGACTGTCCTAATTATCTCCGCAACATAGGATCCCTAGAACAGCACATGTTGTAGTGCAGCGTAGGGCGATAACTTGATTATAAAAATAATCCGTGCGCAAGTGCCTCACACAGTGCGCAACAGCGGCAACATTACATTGTCCATCAGGGAAAACGGCTACTGTAGGCTAAGTATGACGAACTCCTATCGTGTTTGTTTACAGCATTTCTCGGATACAGAAAATTCGTGTTGTTCACCATGCGTTATTAATTTGGTTGTATGTTTAGCTTTCATTTTAAACAGCTATGTTCTGTTTTCTCCTCGCTTATGTACTAGTCATTTTCTGTAGCCATCCAGTGAGCATATCGACGAAGCGATATTGTTTATTGTCATTCAACTCATTTCGGTTTGATTTTATGGATAAAAACAATAACAATAATAATAATAATAATAATAATAATAATTACAGATCTTCTTCCGTTGAAGGCAAAAGGACTGAAAGGGATAAGTTATCACTGATACTCAGGCTAGAAAATAAAGAATACAAAAAAAACAATTTTTTGTAGTTACATTTTACTGGGAAAACTACTAATTTAAGAGATGTCCACTGGTTGTTTCGTGGTGTTTGAGTGAAAGTAAGGGCTATAGGATAAACCCTGAAAACAGAGTGAAATGGACGTGGGTGATGTTCTGTGTGGATAAGACGACTGAATTTTCACGGCGTTGCAGCAAGCAGCACTAGGCGCAAACCCGAACCTACTCAACTTTGGATGATCAAGACAACAAGTTGACTCAAGTTGACTCAAGTTGACTCAAGTTGACTCAAGTTGACTCAAGTTGACTTGTCATGAAATTTAGAAAGTTTAGCAACAGATCTAGTTTTTTTTTCGTATGGTCGAAAACTGAAACTGCTATTGATTTATCCCATTTAAGAGCAACCCATGAGAGTATATGACTGATAGAACCTTTCTAACGTAGGCTTAAATCGGGTTAAAGCGGGAGGGGTCGGGACCAGTGGCGCAGCGACGTTAGGTGGGGCCGGTGGCAAATTAGTCCTTGGCAGCCGCCTCCTTAATATACAGGATGGTCCGCAAAAAACGCACGAGCTGAAAAATTTCCAAGTTCATACTTTTCTTTTTTTTTTTGTTTTTTTGTTATAGGCCTAGTGAAAGTAGGGACCACTTTTTCGTACGCCAGTCAAGTGGTCACTATTTTCACTCATTTGGGAAAAAAAAATCTTGGAAAAACATTTGGACTTACAGAAATGTTTCAGCGCGTTCGTTTTCTATGGGCCACCACATTTTTTTAATGACAGGGGGTGGACAGAAGGGGAAGCTCGAAATTCGTTTTAAAAAACAGTCCATATCAAATTAAGTGACTAGTGTACTACAAAAGAGGCTTTTTGAAATATAAATAACTTTGTCATTTTGGGGCCTCATGTGTCTGGGGGCCGGTAACATTCTGCCACCCTTTCTACCCTGTAGCTACGCCACTGGGTCGGGCCTCCCCAGGAATGTACTGCCGGGGGCTCGGGACACCTAGCTGGGGAAGAGGAGGAGGGGGGAGCACCGTAAGCTAACGTATTTTTAAGATATCTTCATGAATTTGAAACGTTTACCTACACCTTCAAGATGCAATTTTCACAGAAATTTATTTCAAATAAAAGGTTTTTTTTGTTTGTTTTATTTTACAAGGGTCTTCTGTGGTGTATGTGCAGCGGGGGGTGGGAGTCGGGATCGGGGCGGAGCCCTGTTAACTACCGTACTTTCAAGAAATCAGTGTGAATGAAACGTTTTCCAACAACTAAGATGCAATTTTCATGCGAATTAATTTCAAATTTAAAAAAAAGACATGTTTCTTAGAAACAGGCCTCCTATTGTCGCGTTTTGCGGGAGAAACGCTTCATTGTCGGTCCTCTCTACAGAAAGATTGCTGATCGCTTCATCCCCGGTCTTGCTTACTAACGGTAAGTATCTCAATCGACCTTGGCTTCTTAAATAATAAAAATTCGACCATATGTTAATTTTTCATCGTAGGAGCTTGAGTTTTTTTTTTAATATTTTAATTGGCGGAGCGAGCGAGCGAAGCGTAGCCTATAATGGACACCAAATTGCAAAATGTTGGTTGGTTGGTCCGTTGGTCTGTTGGTTGCACATTTTTAGTCTGGGTGGATCCCAAACGAAAGATCGTATTGGAATGAAATTTGGTACAACGCTTGATACCCCAAACAGTGTTGCTGAGACAAAATTTGAAGTAAATCGAACAATTATTACGGGAGAAATAACAAATTTTCGAATTTATTTCCAACGCTCACCAATGTAAATTTGGAATCGTGAATAGTTAAGGAATTCCGACGAAGCATACACTGTGCTGTTGGTAATCAAGTGAACTTTAAAAAAAAAAGCCAAAATAAATCATCGTAGCATCCTTACAGCTAACAATCTTTTTTGACATAACTCAACGAAATAATAACATTTGATCATAACACTTTAACCACTAGAGGAAGACAAGCAAATGGGAAACAAACCAGAAGGATTCGTTAATGACTCACATTCGTTTCATGTAAAAAAGAATGCTTGCAGGAATTCAGCCAACATGACAACCAAAGAATGTTGACGCTATCAACGGGAATCTCAAATTTGAAACATCAAATCGCCGCTGCAGGAGGAAACCGTTCATATAATACGACAGACACAGCAGACCACGTATTTATATCACAACACAGAACAATAATTTGGCTTCGTATTGTAATTTCAAGATTTCTAGATTGCTATGGAAACTACACTCTCCATCCCATGTTGCCAGAATAAATAGGCCTAACATCGAACCCAATAGGCCTAATTTCTCCTGTTGTCGCTTACGAAACTAAAACGGGACTAACAATTTGGCTTAAAATTAGGATTTAGAATTATATAAATTCTATGTTCGCAGCCAAGCTAACACCGGCTGATCAACAATTGTAATAATTCCAATTAAAAAAAAAAAAATTAGCGTTTGACGTTGCAGTACGTGCCAGAGGTGTGCGCTTCAACATTGTCGTAGAAGGCAGCGTAGAGAGCCGCGGATGTTTCGAATCTTTTGATTGTTGTGAAGTACTACCGTTACTGGTGATTGTTTAGCTTGCAATTAAATGCTTTATTGTTAGTATTTTAAATCTAGGACAGATACTCTGCAATAAATATAAACAACGTAAGCATTATTGACGGTGGCACGTTCTTTGCCAGCTTAACCACGGCGGCTAACGTTGTATTTTACAACGGCGGCGACGGCGCAAAGAGGCTGCAAATAACGAAACGGATACTAAATATGGGTGCAAACGAAAGTATCTTAAAATGAATATGAAACGCAGCCTAGCTAAAATGTAAAAAAACACCAGCAAAAAGCTTCAGCTCAACTGTAGCCGAATGAATATTACCCCGAGCTTTTTAAGGACCATTAGCAAACATTGCACAGCCAGTATAATGAGAGGAAATACAAATTTAAAATAAATTTTTCTTCGCTCCGCCTACAATAGGCCCAAAGCCTGCTTCCTAGTATTAGTATCGACTGTTTGCGTTATTTTTATTTCTCCTTAAAACCATTAATTATAAAAATAAACATTGTTTCTTGTTAAACTCATATATGTTAATTTCTTTCCCGTTTAATACTCCTTCGTTTCCATCAATCATGATGTTCCTGGTCTGACGTCTTGCCCTGCATGACGTATGTTTTCGTCGCTGTCGTCACCACCTGATGACGTGCGAGAGAACTGCTCCGTGTTAGCTTCAATTCAGTTGTGTTTAGTTCGACCTCCCACGCTGAAAATTCGCCTGTTATCGTGTATGCTGTTATTTATCGCCGGCTAAAACGTTCTTTGGATTGCCCATAATCAGGACTCAGGATACCTATGTTCGCCTAAACAAGGTAAAATAAGTTTGCTTATTTCCAATATCCCGTTGTGAGTTATTTAATGGCATGCCGGCTTTGTTGACGCCTCCGGCGTTTTCAACGAAATGATCCACGTTGGGCGAATACTTGATATATGTGAAAGACTACCAACTCTATTGCAAGTTGGGTAGTAGCTTAGATGGACGTAGATAACTGTAAAATAGTAATAGAAGCACGGTGCCTAAAAATGACAATTTCTAACCACGTTTTCCACCAATTATGATTTTGCAGTTCCAAATGTGTATCCCCGTTTAGCCATTTCCATGGTGAGGACTCAATATTCCGTTTTCCATTCAAGTAAGCCATTTAATCAAGCAACGCCATGACTTTTGTAAGGCTATTGCGCCTTGGAAATAATCCATTATAACTGGTGCTACCCGTGCTAACCCCACGTGCATTTTATATTGCGGATGGCATCACCGCAACATTCAATTCCGTATAGTAACCAAATTTCAAGGGTGTTGGACTGGGAGCATCCGACCTGTTGCTTCATGTTTATTTGTCATCCACGAGAATAACTTTTGTCCCTAATTATTGTGTATTTCATTTGTCCGCCACTGAATTGTTTATTGTACCGTTTTGGGCAACCCAGCCGACTTCCTTAAAATAAATGTCTCCCCTACTTTGGAAACTTGGTTTTTCTTGACCGTGATATTGCGTGTAAAACTGAGCAGAGTGTTTTATGATTTTTAATAATACGGCACCGCAAAAGGGATAGGTAACGTTGAACTCGGGACCTCTCTGCATTAAAACTAATTCTTGCCCACTCCTCAACTAAAACAAAGCGTTACGTCTTAGCAAACCCCCCCCCCCCTCCAAATGAGGACAGAGTCGCTAATTAAAGACCCGACACTATAGTTGGAGAAGGTGGTGGGTGGGGGGGCGTTCCTTCGCGGAGTCCTGTAAGCCAGCGTATTTTAAAGAAATCAACGTGAATTTGAAACTTTTTCCTGTAACTAAGAGACGCAATTTTTGTACGAATTAATTTCAAATTTGTCAATTTTTTTGTAACAAGGGCTTCGTGTAGTGGAGCCCTCCCCGGAAATCCCCGGCTTCCCGGGCGGCCCAACTTGTTGAATTTTTTAAAGTGGATTAGCTGAGTTGCTCGCTTCGCTCGCTCATTCTGCGTCGTCTCACTATGCTCGAGGATATTTCTTGCTGCAATTGTTATGCTCCTAACAGGGACTCCACTACAGAAGCTGTACAGTATAAGCAATGCCAGAGCTAAACACCAGGAATCATACCACCCACGCTTTTAAGTTTTGTTAGTACCACACTTTACATGGGGTTTCTTGTTTCTCATATTTAAGAATTTGTACTTAGTATCCAACTCCTTTTCCCCTACGTGTGGTGCTATGGCTTTTATTGTTGGGTTATGCCAATTTCATCCCTTGAGTGCGTAGCAAACAGCGGGGGAGGTGTTGATTAAAAAGTCTAGGGGATTCTGCTTTTGAGGTCCCGGGTTCAAGGCAGGGTTTTAAGGCTGCATTGGACTCGAGGAGTTAACGTTAATAAACAAATTCAAAAAAGTGCACTACAAATTATTCAATACCTTAGCGAATTGGTAAAAATGACCACACTTGACACGACGAGTAGTTTAGCAAAAGATTTAATTAGGCTATAACAAGTTATACCTATATTCGAGCTAGTATAATTACAAAAATTAAAACAGCAACGGGAGTTAATTTTTCACAAGATCATGGCAACTACTCAAGTCATAATTCGGAAGAATTACAACCATCTTGCACGGGTTGAAGGTTCAACAACACGGCAGGCGTTTTTTTGGCACTACTCCTAAGTTTGTCGCAGTGAAACACTAAAATGAACATTGTGGGCCAACAACGGCTGTGACGGGTCCTCTCGTTTAGGTTACGCAAAAGTCACGTGACGGAATAAGTGAGTAACGTGCACTGCACGGTTTGGATACAATTCGCAGCAGAAAAACTACGAAAAACTCGAGGTTCGTTGCGTCAAGAACTGGTTGGCTAAACCACTCTCGGGGAGCGAACCCTCGAATTTGGAAAGCACTGCTAGCGACAAAATTTCAACTTCGGGATGGCTAAAACAGAACCTGCTAATGCTGCAACACATAAAAAGTCAAGGTCAGCCATTGAACACAAATCGAGGTCATCAAAATCAAAATCTGGGTTCAACCACGTCGTCACAGTTTGTCTAAGGCCCTGGGACAATTTACGCCAGTCTTTTCTCACATACTTCACTCCTAGTAATCAGCTACGCAAAATTTAACGGAACTAGTAGATAAAATTAGCGAACTCAATAATTACCTTTGGAATGTCCCGGTAGTGAGTTTTAACAAGTCCCAATGGCGCTATAGCTGAACGTGAAATCCAGCTGCAGCGGACCAGCTCCCATGGCCAGCAATTGGGAAGCCAGCGGCCCTGGAAAGGCGACCACCCCAACGTTCGCTCTCTAACCAACCATGATTCAAGCTTACTTACCGATGAGCGCCATCTATATCGCATAATACAAAATTTACATATCACGTGATCTGAACTCTTAAGTCAAAATCACATGAAACGCTTAATTTATCGCAAACGCAATAATAATTCTAACGTTATGGGTTAATTTGAACTAAGCAATTATAATCCAGAGCATCTTTTAATATTAAACAGGTAAGTAGTTTATTTTATTTGTTTATTTATTTCAGGTTAAGACGACACAGGTGATGACGTTTAAGTTACGCTAAACGACGAGCGAATAATAAATTACGTCATACACGCGAGCAGGTAAGTTAAGTTCAGAGCCCATCGAGGTAATGCAAGTTACGCAGCATCGTGGGTATGAAAAAGGAGCGGTTGAACAAGGCAGCCAGCAGTACTCACGATACCGAGCCGAGTGCTAACACGAGGCGCGATAGTGCTTTGAACCAATAATCATATGTCGCTTAAAATTTGTGACGAACATGAAATATCGCAAACGCAACTCACTCTGCTATTTGGATCTTCCTTCACAGAGACACTTCACATGGGTTGTCCAGTTTCACTTGTTTTACTACAATTTAGCTAAGTGATTGCTAAGGAGTGAACCGAATAATGGCTTAATGCTTACAGTACTGGTTGAATGTTGCTGTTTAAAACGTTACAACCGTCCGTCCTACTCTGTACGCTTTTGCATTTGTGTGCAGGGCTTACCTGCAGTTTCGCTTCTCCTAATTTTTTTTATGTGTCTAGTTTTATATTTCTTAAGACTACCATAACACCGAACCACTAACTCCGTTCGTGAGTCTCGTTAAAAAATGCATAGGTTATTGTTTTGAAATAATGCTTTGGTTGACTATTGCCAGCCTCGCTGATGACCACTCGAGGAGATTTACCGTTGTCCCCAATTCATGGTTGCCGCATGAACTATCGTCCCATCTCTCTGACGTCTAGTCTCTGGAAGGTCTACGAGAGGATGCTCATAAAGCGACTCGAATGGCACCTTGAGTATTATGCTTGCCTTGCTCCCACTCAATTTAGTTATAGGGCTGGGATGAACGCACAGGTTGCTGTCATGTATCTCCTATCTGGCATCTATGAGGCATGGGCCCATGGTTGCTCAGTTGTTGCCGTATTTCTTGATATAAAGGCAGCATATGATACTGTTGAGGTCAGTTGGGTGAAGAGTAGTCTAATCAATATGGGTGTGGGCCGAGGTCTCACAGATGCCATTTGCGCCCTTTTAGGCGAGCAGAGATTTGTGACACGTGTGGGTGGATTCTGGTCTGGGGAATCCAGCTCAGATCGTGGGTTACCACAAGGGAGTTGTCTCAGCCCTCTGCATTTTGCAGTCGCTGTAAATGACGTACTGGTTGAGATAGGGGAATCGGATAACATTGTATGCTTCGCGAACGATGTTGCGCTTTGGTTTGTCAGTAGCAATACGACCAACAGCTGTCACTGTGCGCAACTGACTGTTGAGAAGGTTTCAGCCCTCCTACGGATGAGGGGCGTGCAGTTGGCCCCGTCCAAAACTGCGATGTTAGTCTTTAGTAAGTTTAGGACTCCATTGCGTGTGCCTTTATCTATCACTGTTGATGGAGTGGTGATCAGGCAGAGCGTTGAAGTCAAGTATCTTGGGGTCCATTTGGATGACTATTTGGACTGGGACAGGCATACTTCTCATCTCAAGAAAAGGTCCGAGCCAGATCGGCTATTCTCAAACGGCTCTCTAGAGTTGATGGTGTGAAGCGTGGCTCTTTGACCGCAGTTTACCGGTCATTCGTTAGGTCGACCCTAGATTACCACCTTCCATTCTTATGTCATGAGAAGAGACATATCAAGGCGCTTCAAGTGACTGTGAATGATTGCCTCCGTATCATTACTGGTTGTCAAGTCTCCACCCCAGTGTGTGCACTCTGGGTGGAGTGCTGCAAACCTCCACTCCATTGTCAAGCGGCAGAGCTTCTGTGCACTCTGTGTGTCCGTAATGTCAACAGGGGTAAGAATGACCCAGTTGGAAGTGTGTTAAGGGACTATTTCGATGTCCATCCATCACTACTTGGCTCCCTGGGACCTCCTGGGCGTGGTGCTGCTTTGCTGCAGACAGTGTCGTGCATGCCCCTCTTCGGGTTGCCTCTGCCTTCTGCCTTTGGGTCTGGTGCCCTGAGATCCGGGGAGTTTTGGGGGTTGCTCCAGTTGGATGCATGGTTTTCTGTGATGCCTCGTTTGATAGGGGGAGTTCCTCGGCAGGAATGGTAGTTGCGATTCCAGCACTCAAAGTGTTCTGCGGCTGGAGACTTGAGGCGGTGTTCTCGAGTGTTATCTGCGAGTTGTGTGCACTCTCTGCGGCACTGGATGTAGTACTAGACTTGGGTCTCCTCTCTTTTACGATTCTGACTGATTCGAGATCTGCTCTGCTCTACTTGTGCAACGCCATCGCGGCGTGTGACCTGAGTGATCCCATACTTTACGAGATTGGTCGTAAGCTTCATGCTGCCTCCTCCCAGGACTTAGTACGCCTGATATGGGTGAAAGGCCATGCTGGGAATGAGGGGAACGTACAGGTAGATGGTGTGGCTAAAGCCTCCACTGGGTCGTCTTCCCGCAGTTTGTACGAGCTGAGTGGGAACAGGAGTGGCGGGTAGCAACTGCTGGCCGTACACTTTTTGCCGTGCAACCAAGCTGCAGCACGAGTTCCTTGTTAGATCGGCTGCCAGCACTGAGTGGGAGGATTTTATCCTGGCTTCCGACAGGCCACTCCTTGTTGTTGGCTCATCAATTCCGACTGGGCTGGTCTACGTCCCCAAGATGTCCTCGTTGTGGCACTGAATATACTCCAGAGCACCTCCTTCTAGGTTGTAAAGGCCTACAGTCATACAGAACAGGCATTATCGAGTACATTAGGGCAGACTCTGTGCCCTGCTTTCTGCGGATAGACGACTAGGCGGTGTACGAAGGCTACGTGCGATAGTGCGATTTGTTAAAGCAACTGGCGTTCTAGTCTGACCCTGCGCACTCTGCCCTACTTCAGTAAATATTGGTCGATTGTAGTGTGTATATGGGTAAAGGGGTTGGTTTGTGTTCTGTGCCGGTTCATCTTTGCAAGTGCGTGCAATGTTTAAGTCCACGCACCACTTGTTGTGTGGTGAGAATTTGTAGAATCTGTAAGGATTTAGATTGTATGATCTATGTTGTGGGGAGCGTATGACTGCGGGTCCGGGCTACCTGAAATAAATTCTAATTCCAATTCTGAAAACTTCGAACCTTCCACGAAAAAATGTCTGTCAACAATCGATGACGTCACGTATTGTTGCATGATTGTTGCGGAGGACTGGATTTTCGTTAGTTTGGGACATTTAGGATCCTCCTTGTTTCTTAAAAATACGCCTACGCTACGAACGAATTAATATCCTGTCTTTTGACACCTTTCTCACATTTTTAGCCTTCCTACTTCCAGAGGAGAAGAGGTACGTAAGTTTTTAATGATTAAGATTTTTGATGATGAAGTCTGATTTTAAGTCGAGCTAACCAGTGGCGACCTATCACGTCCTCCAGTGACCCTCCGGGCCGTCAGCCAACTTATCAGAACGTGCGTTGGCTGACAGTAGAAAGAGGGGGGCTAGCTGGGCTATACTCGCTTGGCAACGAACCTGCGACACAGCGACCGTCAGACATAGAGACAGACAGACCATAGGGCCTTTTGTCAGGGTTTTACGCCTTTTGCCGCCGGCACGAGCTGTCGTCGCGTCAGACATGGGTGTCGTCGTCGTTGCTGTCGTCGTTCGTCGCCGAATGGTGTTTTTTTCTCATTCTTTTAACCTTCTTGCACTTCGAACAATTTTTTTTTTGGCTAACCCCCACAGCTTTTCCTTGTTTCTTGTATTTTTTTTCCGTCCTCTTTCATTTTTCTTCTTAGTATTTTTTTCTTGTCTTCGGAAGCAGGAGTTTGACAGGCAGATGTCCTTCCCAAAGCGCGAACAAACGAAGATAAAAAAAAATAATATTGCTAAAAAAAAAAGTGTACCACCAAGCCACCCACGCACGATTGAGTCCCTTTATCCGCAACTACAATGCGTTAGGCGAAACGACTTCCACCACGAGTGTCAAGTCAGATTCGACGTAATTCGATTGGGTTCTGATTTTTTTTGGGGCGCCTTCCGACCGACAACAAAGTGGTATAGTCGTTCTTCTGTACTGCAAGTTAGGCCTCCATGTAGAATTTGTTTGGTGAACGTTAAGAGACGGATTTTGGTAACCAGGGTAGTAGAGAGGGCGGAAGTGGAGGTTTAGAATATAGATTTCCTGAATGATAGCTATAGGGGCTCCAGATAAATGTGTGAAATAAAAATAAAAACAACTCTGAATATTCATAAAATTGGAAGTTTTAGTTGAATTTGTTTAAGAATAGTCTTCACCCCTTATTTGAAAGACACGATCCACTGCCTTTAGTCAAGTGTTTGAGTTGTACGTTACTTTCCGGTTAATCGTAGAAAGAGCACATATTCGTAGAAAGAGGCGCATATTCATAGAAAGGGCGCATATTGAGCATACCCTTGCTCAATGAATTTAGAAAAGTGTTAAGGTGAGTTTTAACTTCCCACGCATTTGTCACCATTATTGTGTGCGCGACGTATCTTGAGTCCTGTAAGTATTTTACGAGCGACTACGTCTTCCTGGAGGGGGCGGCTCTAATCGACGGCCGCCATTGCTTTTGTAACCATGTTGGATATCAACAAGGCACTCTGCTGCCAAAAACGTACAATCGATTATCTGTATCGTTTTGCGGTGAACTTAAGATAGGCCGAGCACACTTTAGTCCTGTTTTCATAACTACTGATCGCTATTCAGAGAAACTGACTCTAGAAGGAAGGGGTGATTTAACGCCCAGCTTTGTGAGGAGTCTTCACCCGAGCGGTTAGTCATAACCACAGCGTCAAGTGGAGGCCGTTTCGAATCCAGCCATTGGCCAATTAAAAAAAAAAAAAAGAAAAAAAGACACATTTTTTTTAAATTTTCCAGTAGTATGCAGTGGCTGGATTCGAAGCGGCCTCCACTTGGTTTCGTGGTCAAGACTCTTAACCGATCCCGTGGGGAACCATTACAAAGCTAGGCGTTAAAATCGGCCCTAGTCCTTCTAGAGTCAGTTTCTCTGAATAACGATCAGAAGTGATGTAGCACTAATGGTGTCAATTGCTTGGAAAGTCAAAAAAATCACCTGCACCCTATACGCCAGAACATGTTTTTGCTGCTGAAGGAGCCTGGTAGTCTTTGCCATTATCCTTACTGGCCGACAGGGGCTTTGCCTGAGTCCGTAAATTTATTGAGTTACGAAATAAATTGCGAAATGATTGAATGCAAAATTTGAAATGAATCGGAGAAAGAATTCAAAATTTATCGTGGAGACAAACAGACAAACACCAGCACGGGGCGAGTAGTTCCATTTCTCTGTTTCGCACTGTGCATCACTATGAAGTGGCTTCTAATATTCGGCCGTCGTCTTTGCCTCTGAGACCATAACCACAGTGCGAAACAAGAAAATAATTAAGAAACATTTAGACTTAGTCGGAAAATGGCACTCGCAACACGAATCTAAAATGGCCAAGGTAAACAAACACTCTGCACTTTTCAGGCTTTATCGCCAAAAAACTGGTTCTTCTAGGACAATTTCACCACTAAGGTCAGAAGATGTGTTTATAGTCGACGACGCACAGAATGCCGAGACACTAAAGCAGATGTTCGGGTCAAACGGAATCATTGACGATTACGAAGTTAGATACTAATCTGCAGATGCCATCCGACCTGGTGAATACTGCAATACTGTCACTTTTTATCCGCCGTCCGGGAGGAGAGCTCTTTTGAAATTTAAGCTTAGTCATACACTGGGTCCGGATGGCTATTCTACCCATCCGGAATGATATCCACCCAAACCAAAATTGATATAAGAGAAGCCGCCAAGTTTCCAAAAAAAGGGTCGGTCTTTGAAAATAGTGATATCATTCAACCAGGGAAAGGCAGCCAAGGTTAATCCTGTTAGCCAACTTAATCACACCTATACTAATAGTTCGAAAGTTATAGCTGTATATGCAATCTTCAAGTTTTCATTTAACGTTGTAAAGTCGGATTACCGAATTACCTGGATTGGAGAGGATACCCGAACTCCAAAGATCAAAAAGCTCGGGGAACGTTCGTTTCCTACAACGAACACTGTTTTTTTCTTCGCTCGAAGTTCCCTTCTTGCCCCCCGCCCCAGCCTAAAAGACCTCGATCTTTGAAGACGCATATGACCGGAAGTTATTAACCAATCCGACTGAACTTTTCACCATTTAATAGCCACAAACTTCAGCTTTATTGCCCCGGAAAAATAATGCCAAAATTCCTTCTGGTTCGCCTGCAATAATCATTTGAAAAAGTGCTCAAACTGGGCCTTAGCGTTTGCACTTCCGGTCGTCGTAACCTCCAAACCCTGTACATTTGTAAATACTTCTCAACTCGTTCTTTATAGGCAAAAAGCCACCAAACACTAGCTTAGTTGTGTTAATAGGAGGGGCTACTTTTGGGACTTAACCTCAAATACATGTGGATACAGACAACCATTTTCTAGTGTGATAATTTTTATTTTGTTTGTCGGCCGCGAATGCTATGAAAAATGTCCACTATATCAAATCTTTAATTGTCGGCTGATAATTCAAATCTTATTTTAACTGCGTTCTAGCATTTCCACTAAGCTAGTATTATTATTAACATCATTTTATTATAATAATCTTTTGCTCCCAGAACTCTACCGAACCTCGACAATGTTTTTATTACCAGTTAATTTTAACGGACCTTAAATCGTTGTGTATAGTTGTTCCTTGTCTCCAAAAACTCGACTGTGACCAACAAAGAAATCCGAATGCAAACCTCCAGCTTTCCTTCTATTAATTGCCAAAGTTTAACTGTGCATTATCCTTCGTCCCCGTCCTTCAATAGTTGCAGTGTGTATAACATTGTAGTTTAATTACAAATCAGTTTTAATGGCCAAATCACGTTGTCAAGGAGTTCAAAGCTACTACTGGCCCTTGTGTACATATCCCAGTTCCGTAAAACGGGTCTGCACCCAAAGCCTTTGTTAAACCGACTTCTCCTCCCACTTCCCATTGTTCTCCTGGCCCTCAGCCAATCAGAGAGGCGTAGCTATCCTCGACGTCCGCGCTTTGGTCGCCAGAATCATTCCCTCCAGCATAAAAAGCTCCTGCACAGTACAGTCCTTAGCACAGCTCACGAAATCTCAAGCTAGGAGGTTGGTCACGCCAGTCGGGAGTGGAGATGTCATGGTCCGAATGTTGCCATTCCGGGCAGACGTAATGGTTCGTATGAGTACTAGTTAACTTAAGAAATTTAAACTTTAGGACCCCCATTCTAAAATTTTCAGTCTTAATTTTAACTAAATCTCTAGCTTGAATGTAGTGTACTTATGGTTGGCTAAGCCATAGGCATTTCTGGTCCCCTTCCTTCCATAATATAAGAGTGGCCGTCTTTCTAAAAGCCAATTTCTTGTTTATTTTAAATTAATTTTAAACTAAACTCTTTGACGGTTTGATTATCATGCGTGATGAAACATAACTGTGGACGGTTTAATCTATAGTAAAACATAGCTGCAAACGAAAATGACAGTTTGATTAGCACGAGTGTTGATACAAAACTGTGGGTGATTTGATTGCTAGAAACAAAACTGTAAAACTCTTGTGAATAATTGTAACTTGCGAACGCTTCTTACTTTTATCGGGTTGCTTATTTTAAGAACCCAAGAACATTATTTTCTAAGGGAAACTTGTTATTCTTTGTGCCGAAATCGAAATCGATCTTTTAAATGTAATCCTGAATTTTAACTTCACCTAAATTCAAAGGACGCTTTACTGTAAAAGCTAATTGTGTAAACTAGTATTCTTGAAATGTAACTTGCTTTATATTTGTTTGTTGCTTAAATTAAAAATCAAGGGTTCTTAAAACTCCAAAAGAGTACTAATGATTTAATAGCGTAACTTGCAAAATGGTATAAATAATACTCGGTTCCTACTCCCCATTAGCTATTAAATAAATCCACCGTTGGTGGCAGTACAAATACCCGTTAGTTTATTGATTGAAACCTAATTAAGATAGTTAGGACATCGACTCTTCACTCCCCATGCTGGGACAGGAACCTATGCTGTGCTTGGTAATGAAAAAGACATAAACAAACACCGGAATCAATAGTACTGAGAAGCCAAGTCAACCAAAGATGTCGGGGGGCGTTACAAGCACCTCAGCCGTCGTAGCGTCCGCCGTTGCAACGTCCAAAGTATTATTCGGTGCGATTAACTTGGCTAATAGGATTAACCTTGGCGTCCTTTCCCTGGTTGAATAATATCACTACTTTTAAAGGCCAACCCCTTTTTGGAAACTTAGCGGTTTCTCTTATACCAGTTTTAGTTTTGAGTGGATATCACACTTAACTTTCATAGGCCTGTGAATACAAAGAACCCCACGGTCTAATCGTCACCTCTACCTTTTTTGTCGGAGGTCTTTTATGTCTATACATTTTCTCATTCATAACTTTCACATGTGCAATTGGCCTATTAGCCGTTACATCAGCCAAATTGGCACGGTTCGGTTCATTGTATGCTCATGTCTCACGTGCTTAAGTTTGTTAAATCCCATTTCCCATTTTTGAGCGAATTGGCTAACAAACACTGATTTTCGTTCGCTTCGCTCATTCAATCAACGCATCTCCCTTCGGTTGCCCCTCCATGGCTTTAAGGATCTACCATATTAAATTCAGGACTGGTTCGAAAAAAAAAATTAAACTTTGGGTTAGAGACACTTTAAAAGGTAAAATTAATATTTTTTGGCTCACGAATTGTTTGCTCGCTTGCAGAACTGTTAGCAGCCGGCATCACTGATCTGAAATAGATAACTGGACAGTACACAGTCACAAACTACAGCCATTATATACTGTACGTGACGTAAGCACGCGGCCCCACTGCTGCCTACTAGACAGCTGGATAGCAACGTTGTAGTGAACGTCAGTTGATATTAATTTCCTATTGCTGCCAACAGACTTATAAAGGTTCCATTCATTTAGGGTCTACGTTATGTTTGAGTTGACTTTCGTAGATGGTAGCACTTGATGTTGAAAATTTGCCGACAAAACTTCATCTCAACCGGAGCAAAAGGTGACTACCGGTGTTACCTCTCAAGTTCTTCACAAACATCCTTTCGCCACCGAAGAAGTAGTCAAAATAAATTCTTGGGAGGAGGGGGGAAGCACGCATCCCAACGTGGCGGCATACCCTTGCATGTGTGTCGTCTACCAACCTCCTTACCGAACTCTTTCAGACCCCAAACTGGCACCTTCCTGGAAACATTACGATTTTACGTATTTATTCTTCTTCCTTAAAAAAAATCCGCTCGGATCCTTTGTTGTCCGCCTTCGGATGCGAAAGGGAAAAAAAAAATGCTGCATCAGCTTGCAATCGCGTCGTGCTTCCTGTTTTGGGACGGACTGAGGGGTTATATACCTTCTTTTCCACAAAATGATTTATGGTTTAATGTAGCACACGAGCGTTTCTTGTCTCCTTTACCACCAAAGCCAACCCAGCAGCCTCTTTTTTTTATTTTATTTTTCTTTCTTTTTGGAAGCCTTAGCGACATTATTGTACTTTGCATAATGGGAGTTACCATCCAGATAGCACTTGCAACGACTCTTGGAACAGATGTCCATCGTCGCTTTCTGTTCCTTACAAAAGGGTATTAAAGGCGAACGTGGCTCTGTTTTATGACCCTGTCTTACGAACAATAGACCGAGGCGCTTCCCCCCATTAAGCATTGCTTCACAGACGCGCTTTTAGGCGAACTGTTTAAAAGGCGATCCATCATCGTACAAATTAACGAAACTTTTTGGGGATGAATGGAATCATGCAAGGACGTCTCAAGACAATTTGGGGCCCCACGCCAATTCAGTAAGTGCCCCCCCCCCCAGGGTCATGGGGTTAGCAGACTAGGAAAAGCATATTTTGCCCTATCTTTTCATTCGTGTTCAATTCGAATCATACAATTCATACGGTTTAAATCAATATCCGTATAAAGAATGACCGCAAAAACAGTAAATAAAGTTGCAAAAATGATAAGTTACAGCCACTATAACAGTGAGGGGGGGGGGGAACAGCTAACAAATCATTACTAACTACAACAACAAACAAACAGCACATAAAGAAACAAAACACATACTTCCCAAAGAGGGAAAGAAAAGTAAAAGACAAAAAAAGAAGGAAGGTAAAAAACAAACCATAAACGTGGGAGTGTTGGGGGGAACAAGACAGGAATATTCATTTCACACTTTCGCGTTTCTCATTTCTTATCAGTCTGCCGACAAAAATGTCAGCCGCAAGTATACCACTAGTTTAGGTTTCGGATCGCGTAACGCTTCGGCCAATCGACCCACATCATTGCAAGGCACTAGCACATATTCACCCCGTTTTTATTTTTACTTTGACGCAGTATGAGGGATTTTCAGTCAATAATCTGTATTCTCGCTACAGCAAAACGAGTGCTCCGCTCCCGCACGGGGCCCTTTAATCCGCGGGCCCTAAAACGGCCGCGTTGCTCGCGTGCCCCTTGAGGCGGCCCTAATGAAATGAAACCAGGTATAGATGTCATCAGGAGAGATATAAAGGGGAGACAGTAGGGCGCAACAGAGTGCCCATGATAATATTACCGCATGATCCAGCTCTCGTACTGAATCGCGACCCCATGCGGCCAAAAGTGGAACGACTAGTCGTAACTAGTTTTTGGAATAACCCACGTTCAAAAAAAGCTGCGTAGGTTTTAGCCTAAAAACCTAACCAGACTGGTTGCTCGCTGCTGCGTGGCGTCACGGGATGGTTTACCAAAGACGTCAAGATCTGTCAATAAATGCCACACTCACCACTTAAGTGTAGGAATTTTGACCTTATAGACACGCATAACGCATCACTTCACACGAAAATGTCTTATGTCTGGTGAGGGCTTTGTTGATAGGTGCAAAATAACACCATCATGCAGCAACTTCACGTCCATTAGCGTTCCATAACTTTGAAGCGCGGAAGGAGAAGGCTTCTTCAAGCCAAGGCAGAGTGGGAGTAGAAACCATCTCGCCTCCTGACTCAATGCCATTTCAGATTTGTTCGTGATATGACCCTGATACTGTTAATAATGTTTTATTGATATTGTCAGCATTGTTATATTTTCATTTGCTGATTTTTTGTGGCGATATCAGTTGCAAGTGTAATGTCTAACCATGTTCCTGCCTTGCTTTCAAACTGTCTCACTGTTTAAATACAATCTTTCTTTTTTTTCCTCGCACCATGTCCTTGCATATTTTTATGTTGTAATCTGGCACACACAAGTTTTACAGAAGTTCTGGCCGATTGCTGGATAAACCTATTATTTTTATAAATGTTTGCCAGAAAGTTGACTCCTTTGATTGACTCCTTTGGTAAATTTGACTCATTTGGTAATGTTGAGTCGTTTGTTAACCGACGTTAATTCTAATAATGTTGAATCAACCAGGTTGGAGTCAGGAAACGACACACATAGATTGACAACCTTGTGACAAGGGACGGTATATGAAGTGATAGTTTCAGCATAAGACACTCCCACGTCCGACGGAGGTGCGTGCATTTATAATCACCTGGTGTCATCACTGGGTGAGGTACCTGAGGTCCAAAACTGCTACCACCTGAAGCTTAATGTGCAGAGGCACACTGGCATATGACTGAGACTGTTGAACCAGCGCTGCAAGCCCACGTTGTGTGCGAGACACAGGGTCCACATCAGGACAGTAAATGGCCTACCACCAAACAACTGGACTATCTTTCACCTTATAGCAAGTTTCCCATAGACAGCAACAGAGGTCGTCAGTATGACAAAAGAAGCTGCAATTCTTCAACATGGGGTCTGATAACTCTAGCAGTTCAACTGAACGACGTGGTATGCACATTCATAAGTACGGGATAAAGATTCAATTCTTCGCCTTCACTCTCCTTCCGAGCTCCCTGAAAGTGCTTGATTCCTCATCCAAATCTGAAGATGTTGTGAGTTCCAGGTAAAGATGTGCTCTTAGAAGGAGAGGTAGCTCCGGAGAATGGGAGTGGGCAATCTCTCACTGGTCCATGGGTGAATTGGGATCAAGTTGCTGAGGAGATTGAGTGGTCACCTCAGCCAACTAGTACTTTAATGACTGTTTCACTTTCTGATCTGGCAATGGCTCTTTCACAGGTAGTGTGAAGGCTTTACTGGCGGTAAGTTTCTTTGGCACTCACTTTGTAGACGTAGGTGTGTAATGTGCCAATCCCCTGTTTCTCTGGGACAAGCAGGGATTGATCAGCCTTCCTATTGTAAGGAAATATAATAGTCATTCAGCTGAGCCATGCCGACGAGCGGGTTAATCATACGATAGGTGTAAGGTTGGATTCAGACGTAGTTGTGACGTCAAGGATTGTGGGAATACGAGGGATTCCCTTGAGTAAGCTGATGCGAGAAGATGTAAAGTAACCCGAATTGACGGCCTTCTTGTGAAGCTCGGTCAATAGGCAAGGGTTAGATGCTGGCACATCAAAGGGTTGCGTAGCCTAGTAAAAGGCCGTACCTTTGCTGTGGCCAGCTTTCCAGCATGGGCATACTCCCAAGTCAGTACTATTCCAAGGAAGACATATTGGATGAAGAGAAGTGGAATCAACTGTTTGCAACATCCCAATCTAGGCTGAAGGACTCCCCAGGGAAGCCACGGCTAAGACAAGGGAAAGCTAGTGTAGTAATTATGGTGTAGTTATCAGTATTAACTTATTAGGACTCTAAGTAGCGGCTAATCAAGGGAAGAAGATTTCTGCACGTAATTACGGTATAGAAAGTGTTACTGCAATTCTGTGGAACCCTTAGCCAACAAGAGGAATTGAAGGCCTATTTCGCAACTTAATTAACTGTGTGTTCATTGTGTCTACTTAATTAGTAATCCTTTAATCCGGCGTGTTACAGGTATAGCTGATGTTCCCTCCGTGGCAGCAGCAGTATCAGTAGCAATTGCGGGAGCAGCAGCAGACTGGGTACACGTCAACGGTAAGGTAGCTAGCAAATCCAACCGATCAAAAAAAACTCCACAATGATGAATGCTGCTGGTCAGCACAGTGCAGATAACGACAGTGAGCATCAAGCCCATTATCCGTGTCAAAGACAGGAGCTCAGCGAGCAAGTCTGCCAAACCAGCAGACTCACAAACCGAGACAGCTTTGGCACACTGCTAACCTGTGCAAAAGGCCGAGTGAGCACAGGTGCTGAAAATTTCACTTTCTTCCGAGCCTCTGAGTAGAGGAATCCAACTTTCACTTTTATCTCTCGCACTCAACACTCCTCAACACGACAGTCCCGTGAAGAGGCTAAGTGCTAACCAGTACAGTTGACGCACTGCTCTGTGCCAACACAATCAACGTCTTCATGGGCCGTCTGCGCACAGCACAGCACCCGTCTTGTGAATAAGGAGCCAAAGCCGAAGAACAGGACCTCCAACTTCACGGTTTTCTGGGTTGCAGAATACGGTCGACTGGCAGGGGTTAAGGGAGAAAAGCCTAATAGGCACGACGGGCAAATTGGAATCAAACCCCAAAAGGGTATTTGGACCACCAAACGTCGTTAATGTAGCCATTCCACGGGCCGTTTTGTTGGATGTCCTTTCACCTCTTTGAGACTTACAACAGGTGTTGAAATCTCCACACCCCCTAGGGTCACCTGCAAACCATAGTGTTGGGGCTGCTGGCGTTCGAGATGGACTACAAACCCTCCGCTGTGCAGACCACGGAACTTTATATTGGGTTTTCCACGAGTCGGCGCCTGTGACATGCAGGGGTACAGTAGGTTTATTCTACCCCCAGCCCACAGGGAGCACGAGGTGTATCTGTAAAATGAGCTGAGAACCAGCTTTTATAGTAGAAAGGTGCTGTATAAACGTGTCCAAAGAACAACCAATCTAAGCCAAAAATGAATATCACAATTCCAGATCAGGTCCAGCTCCCCGATGCAAGAAATCGGATATTAATAGATGTTGGTACACTTGTTGACCAACTCCAACAAAGCGTATGTGAGTGGAAAACACAGACAGCACAGATATTAGGCATCGAATTTTCAAGTTAACATGTGAGACCTACGTCAACAGGCCTACCACCCTTACTATAATATTCTCCGATTTCGAGCAGTAGGTACGTGTAAAGATGGATGATCATTAGCAAATCTATTTTATTGCTACAATTGTTAATAACGAAGCTACAATTATTTCTAGAGAGTAAGAATCAAATCCTTC
>JAHWFP010172715.1:34506-59738 GCA_023313725.1 Lithobius niger
AAGGCCAGGATCGAAAGTATGTGAGAGTGTACCAATGGTGGGTGCATGAATTTGAATCAGAGAAGCCGCATCAAAGAGAAAAAGATGGAAATGAAAAAAAAAAAACAATTGCTCCGACTGGTACTCGAATCCAGGACCATAAGTTTATTAACCGGGAGCTCTAAGAGGGTGGACTTGGGTTCGACTCCCCGGTCGGGTCTGTTGACTTTTCTTTCTCACGTAAATCAAACTTTAAGCTACAGGACCAGACCAATTCACTTGTGCAACATTTCAGAGCCAGTGGTCATGGACCCAAAATTTCTGCTATACCCACATTGTTTTTCAAATCCCACAATATCATGCTAGGATCAACCTAGAAACTCTTTGCATTGCACTTCAGAGCGGAGATGGAAGAGGGTCACTGTTTCCAACCCATGACCAAACCCATTTGAGCCATGACGCACGACCCACTTGGCCCAACCGATAAGAACAGAATGTGACCCACTGTCGTAACTCATCCAACGCTGTGAAAAAATAATTCAGTATGTAAATGCATGAAATGTTATTTCAAACAGTCCAATTTTTTAAAGAAACATTTATTAAATAAACACCACATAGTGTTAGAATAATATGCTGCAAACAAAAAATATGCTCTGCAGTTCATTAATTTAATCCTAAAAAAACGATAAATCGTTAGTTTAACAGTGTTAAGCTAGTTTAACACAATGCGCCAGTAGCCTAATTGTTTTTTCCTGCTTTGGTTTCTATTGTAACGAAAATATAATTTTTGAATTTGCAAGAAAAACTTTTAAAGAGTACTAACTAGTAAGACTACTGATTGCCGTAAGATTGCCGTGGGACGGTGGGTGAATGGTCTTGACCCATAACCCACTTGACGCACGATAAAAATGTGACCCACTTGATCCACTGACCCGCCGTTCCAAGGGTCAGTTCCATCTCCGCTTCATAGTTCGACAGTCCTAAACCATATCTTCCTAATACCAATCAAAATGTAGGGAGTACATTGATCTTCGAAAACATTTTCCCATTATCAATTTTCGCCACCAGGGCAAGTTGAACACCAATATACTATAAGCTTGCACGAACCTGGATTCCTCACTTCCACTTGTATATGCAAGTTTGCTTTGCTCGAATTTCTGGTTCCGGTATAGTTCTGCCTACCAAAATAGAACATACAGTTTTTAAAAATGGTTTCATTCTTTTAACGTTTTAATTCTTTACCCTTGATAAATAACCGTGATTTAGCTCGAAACGTCGCGTTTTAGTGTTTTTTTTTTAAATGTGCACTTTGTGGTTTTTCTTTTATTATTATTTATTTTCTTTCTTTCTCAGATTCAAGATTTAGCGTATTTTGTATTCTCACAGGGCCAGTCTTTAAAGGCGAGTGTGCATATTTATACAGGGTGATTCATAAACGTGGTAGAGATCATGAGGTAGAGATCGGTGACCACGTTTTTCGTGCTCGTTGAAACAATCGATTGTTGCCGGAATTAGTGAGTTAACATGGAAAATGGTATCTGAGTGCGGAGTGTAAACTCATCAAGCATGTAGCCAGATGTACTTTGGGCTCTGTAGCATGTTTTTGTAGGGGCTTTTCTTTGATTTTAAATCTTAAGTAACACAAATAATCCAAGATGGCGCCGGTTGGCTCTAAGGCTCTGAGGCTCTGGGTTTAGGAACGATCCAAAGAAACTTTATTGACACCTTTCAACGTTTGTGCTGTGGTCATCGTGTCTTTTTTCCCTTTCCCTCATCCTGTCAAGCAATAACAGCCCTAGCTCACCAAAGTCTCCAGTTGTGAGAGGTGCTAGTTTTTGTATAAATACCAGAACTGTGAAAAAGAAAAAAACCGCCGGTACTGTGAAACCAAAGCTTGTGATGAGTCACCAAATTCAGTGCGTCAAATGTAATGACTTTATTTTGTTTGCAAATTCAGGCATTGGGGAGACGTATGAACAAGCAATGAAGTTGGGCCTTTCCTGCACTTGTAAATCCTGTAAACAAGATGCAAACATTACAGCTCAAACCGAGTTCATGGCTAGGTTGGTCCAAGACAAAAAGCAGTTTGAAGATAGTTTTAAAAGGGTTGTTATTGAACTAAATGTGGCGAAAGAAGATATAAAAGGGTTAATACAAGACAAAACCGAGTTTGAAGAGAGTTTTAAACTGATCAAAACAGAACTTGGAGTGGTTAAAGAGTAGTTAAAGTGGTTAAATCAAAACAGAAGTGGCTAAAGAAGAAATCAAATCACTACAAGAAATGGTGGTAAATTTATTGCCAAATGACGGTCACAATGCTGCTTCTCAAAGTCTCGTTGAGGCTCCGGGAAATGAATCTCCATCTCCTCCCTCCAGCTTTGGTGCAGTTGCCGCAAAAAATGTTACAAGAAAGTCGTCTGATCGGTTGATCACAGCTGGGATGTGCGAAAACCTGGTTCTCAAAAAGCTGGAGGAAAGGGAAAAAAATAAGCAAAACGTCATCATTTACATCGTGCCCGAAAGCAAGGAGGACGACTCAGAGAAGAGAATCTCACATGACCTCAGTATTGTCGCCAAGGTCTTCTCACGGCTTGGTGTTGAAAAGGAGGTTAAAGTGGTAAAACATTTTAGATTAGGAAAAAAGCATTCTGGGGCCACAGCAAACAGGCCACTGCTTGTGAAGGTTGGCTCTTCTGAGGAACAACAACGTGTCTTGTCTAAATCTTTCAAGTGTAGGCCTAGAGGATGGGTGTTTCCTGGGTGCGAGAGACAAGTGGCGGTCGCTCCAGACAGGGCGAAAGAAGAACGGGAGGAAATAAAAAACTTACTTCGCCAAATGCAAGAGCGAAAGGAAAAGGGAGAAACGGACTTGATTTTCCGGAACAACAAAATTATAATGAGGAAGAAGGTTTTAAGAGACGAGCAGGTGGAGAAAGAACACAATTGAGTCTTATTCTTGCAAACTTCCGTAGCTTGAGAAACAAAGACGATAAGCTGCAGGAATTATTAAGTTTCCACGATCCAGATATTTTACTTGCTACTGAAACCTGGCTTGATCCCGAAAATAACATCTACTGTTGGATGCCGACGAATTATGTTATTTATCGAAGAGGTCGACAGGATAGAGCTGGAGGTGTGCTGATAGCAGTGAAGGACACATTGGAATCGTGCGAAGTTGAAACCATCGATGACGTTGAGTCTTGCTGGTGCAAAATTACCTTACGTAGACAGGACCCTCTTTGGCTTGGCTGTGTGTACAGTCCACTCACGAACGATGAGACAATTACTGTAAACATATTTTGTGCACAGGCAAGACGGATTATACCTGCAAATGCCAAAAACATTGTATTTGGTGGAGATTTTAATCTCCCGGACTTAAAATGGCATGACAAGTATTGGCGTGACACCACTAGTGACATAGCACCAGAAGGACTGCAATTAATTATGGATGAATTTGGTCTGGAACAGGTGGTTGACAAACCTACACGTGGTCAAAATTGTTTGGATATCATTTTCACTTCAGTGGTTGATGATCTCCATGTTGATATTGAAGAGGGTGTGTCTGATCATCAGATCGTGTAGGTTCCCCTGTTTACTAAACCTAGAGAAGTTAAGAAGATTAAACGTTTCATGTACAGCAAGACCGACTAGAGTAAAGTGAACCAAAAACTAGCTGCCAGTTACACAAATTTTATTGCTACAGCGAGTTCTCAAACAATATCCGAAAACTGGGATTATTTTAAATACTGTTGAAGAATTTACTCCAACTTGCTACGTCTCCCCAAATAGGAACAAGCCTTGGATGGACAGAGCCTTAAAGCGTCTGATTAACAAAGGCAGAAGATTGCGCAAAAAAGCTTCAGTTTTGAGTTCTGCGAACTTAAGAGAGGACATAAAATCCTTGCGGAGCGAAATTAAACGTCAGATTCATGAGAGAAAAAGACATTTTATGAATTCACTTGGTGACGAAGTTTCCCTAAATCCAAAACGTTTTTGGTCCTACATAAAGAATATAAACCCCAAAGTGTGCAATATACCGTCTTTGGTATCCCCAGACGAAGATAGTTTAGGGAAATGTAACTTATTGAATGCATATTTTAAGTATGTGTTCTCTGAGCCCTCTCCTATCTGTGATAAGCATAATCTTCCCCATAGAACTCCAAATAGGATGAACGATATCGTGATCAGTCGAGCTGGTGTCGGTAACTTAATACGCACGTTAAAGGAAGGAAAGGCCCCTGGTCCTGATGGCATTGGTGCTACGATCGTAAGAAATACCGCTGATGTCAGCACTGACTTCTTAGTGTTTATTTTCGCAAGGTCACTTGACCTGGGGAAAATACCAAACGATTGGTTGCTGTCAGCAGTGCCGTTGTTCAAAAGTGGGGAAAAAAGTGATGTCAGAAATTACAGGCCAGTTGCTCTGACATCAATTTGTTGTAAGATTCTTGAGCATATCGTTGTTAAGGAGATGGTAAAGTTCTTAGATAGCGAAAACCTTATCACACAGGAACAGTTTGGGTTTCGAAAAGGCTCGTCACGCGAGCTAATGCTTGTGTCAATGGTTCACGACATGGCTGTGGGTCTCGACCAGTACTATACAGTGGACGTGATTTCGCTGGACATAGCTAAAGCTTTCGATACAGTTCCACACGATCTTTGACTAAGGAAGATGGAGGCGTATGGTATTTCTAAGTCAGTTATCCAATGGTTCAGTTGTTTTTTGAAAAACAGAAACCAATACGTCATTATCGAGGGTTCCAAATCCACCATGGTGTCTGTTACGTCGGGTGTGCCTCAAGGTTCCGTGAGCGGTCCTGTTCTTTATTTGTTATACATCAACGACCTGACGGATGTCGTTGCCTCGTCACATAAACTGTTTGCTAACGACACTCATATCTATCGAGTCATAAAGGAGGAGATGGATAACCTTGTTCTTCAGGCGGACCTGGACAGGGTAAACAAATGGTGTAATACATGGCAGATGAACTTAAACGCTACAAAGACGAAAGCAATGCATATATCACATAAGCGAAACATTAGTTTTCCTGTTTATACCCTAAAAGGTCTTCCACTCCAAGTTGCTGGCTCCATCACTTGCCTTGGAGTCAAAATTAATAAGTTAACGTGGTCCGACCATGTAGAAAACATCTGCGCTAAGGCAAGCGGTGAAGTTCGTTACTTTCATAGACTTCTGAAAGATACTAGCCCCAAGGTTCGTGCAGCTGTCTTCAATGCCGTGGTAAGACCTAAGCTTGATTATTGCAGTGCTGTGTGGGATCCCTACACGAAGAATCTATCCGACTGCTTAGAGCGTGTGATGCGCAGAGCAGCTAGAATGGTGTATGGCGACTTTCGTAGTTCAACCTGTGTCACTGGGCTATGTAACAAACTGAAATGGTTTTCCATGGCTGATGGAAGGAGAAGCCACAGATTACAAGTGATTTTCCGTATCCTAAATGGAAACACGATACTAAACCCCTCCGATTTTTGCTCTACTCCTGATTTTATTAGTCGTCTCGACCACATCAGGAAAGTAAGACGTTACAGGTGCAACAAAAACTCCCTGGCAGGGTCCTTTTTCCCCCGTACCATCATTGAGTGGAATGGTCTTGACCACGACGTCATTTGTGCTTCGAGCGACGATATCTTTGCTTAAAAGCTGTTGGCATGTTGTAGAACGCTTACACGTAGTCATTGTTGCTGAGTGTTTCCTCATGTTCTGTTTTTTCTTTTGTTTTCTTTTTCTTTTAAATTGTTTTCAATATGAAATTGCTATTTTGCTGTTTTAGGGCGTTGCGATTATTTTGTAAATAAATAAAGTACTGGAAAATGGACGTAGGCCTATAAGACGTAGGCCTATGACAGGATCGCCCTAAAAAATGTAGGCCTATAATAGACCTAATAAAATTATGTTCACACGATTACTCCAGTGCACCTTAGGTTATTGTACCAGTAGAAAGCCCGTCATAAATGAATGGGATAGTAGTTCCTGCCGCCGCCCCCCTCCCCAGGAAATAAAATGTGCTCTTAGTGTAGCCAAGCTATACAAGCCTAGTGAGCTCATTCTCAGATCCTGTCTTGTTAACTTTGTGCAACATTTTATTGTGAAACCAGGATTTGAACCCAATAACCGAAAAGGTTTGAAACTCGTGTATTCTTGTATTGCAGTGCATTTGGATTGCCAAACCGAAAACGTTGCAAACCTCTAAACAATTTCATCAGATCTTATTGAATGGCTGATGTTTGAACACGTAGCTAAAAAGGTTTGATATTTTCAGCCGTAGTGCTTTTATAGTAGTACAATGTAGCTTGCTTAAACTAGCCTAATAAACGTAACTGCTAGATTGAAGGCCGACATTGCTCGGAAGTCGGAAATAAACATTAGGCATTTCCTGGTTCTAAATGAAAATAAGCCACATCCACCTTAATTCAACACTACTTTTTCGAAGTGGCCGCCTTGTGCTGCAATGCAATGGCGAAGCCTTTGATCAAGGTTTCGTCAAACTCCCTCAGTCACATATCCGGTGTAATTGTTTGACAGATCTCAACAATACATTGCCTTAGCTCCTGAACGGTCCCTGGGTGATGTAGTGCTGCGCCTAGCCTGTTCCTCAATAGCCCAATCGGAAAAAGTCAGGAGGGTTTAGATCAGGACTTCTGGGTGGCCATTCTAGTGCTCCATCAATCCCGATCCACCTGCCACCAAAGGTCTGATCCAACCACTCCCGTACATTGCGTCCAAAGTGGGGAGGAGCACTATTGTACTGATACCATGTGGCATTAAGATGGGCAAGCGGCACTTCCTCCTCGATGGATGGTTGAATCTCGTCTTGGACCAGCTGTAAATACCGTTCAGCATTTAGTGGTCCACCAATGAAGAATGGTCCTGTCAACCGTGAACCCACAAACCCGCACTGCACATTCATGGTGGGATTATGTTGGTGGTGTCCCTCAATTCTGTAATGTAGGTTTGTGATGCTGTATTCACGTGTGTTCTGTTTGTTAGGTAAAACGTGTAACGAAATATGGGCCTCGTCAGTCATTGCCAGACGGCGTAGAAATGTGGCATCACCATCAAAGGTGTCAACAGCCCATTGTGCGAATTGTATAGTCTTCTGTCATAGTCCTCCTCATGAAGTGCTGTGGAGTGGAGGGTTTGTATACATGGTACCCCTGTTCCTTACGGATTCTATGGATGACTGTTTGGTTGGTTTTAAGATGCTAGTATATAGGCAAGGTCTCGTTGTGATGTTTGAGGAGTTGCTTCGATAGACTCAGTTACAGCAAGTGTACTTTCTTCATCTGTAGCCGAACGTGGACGAACACATTCTCCCCAGTCGTCTGCCACAGACCCTGTTGCCTTAAATTTCCGCAACAAATTATTGACTGTGTTGTAACATGGCCTATCTCTGTCTGGATGGTGGGCGTGAAATTGGTCAATAATTGCTGCAATGGGCTGGAAGTTGGCTCCCTCCATGCCACAAAGCAGGACTAGTTCAATCCTCTCCTCAATACTTTACTTCGGGGGCATGTCTCACATGCCTATACACGTTCCAACCTAACGTTCAACTTCTACGTTCAAAGAAGGTGGCTCGCGTACGATCTGACAACACAGTTTGCTACAACACAATTACAAAGCGTCCTCGCCGAGTGCAGGTGGATATCCGCACAAGTAATTCAAGGGATGCACATAGCAAGCCTCTTTATTAGATCGAACAAAGGTTTCTGTATCATGTGCTAATAAAATTAGGCACCCCTACAGCATAGGCCTACATTTTATAGGCCTACAACTTATAGGCCTACATCTTATAGGCCTACATAGGCCTATTTTTCAGTACTTTATGAATTAAATATCTAGAAAAGAAAATACATTTAGGACCGAAAGTATGTAAATTGTAACAGATGGCAGTTCGTAGAGATAGTAGGGGTAACGGTAAAATGATTATTACGTGTGAACTGCTACAAAAAAATTAAAATGAAACTAAAAAGTCAATTTTATTTATTTTAAAAGTTTACCAAAAACGGTAGCGGCTCTACAGATGAATGGGGGGGGGGGGGGTGATAAGGGGGAGTACTGTCCCCTTAAATTTTTCCGTGCCCACCCAGTTGCCCCCTTTCCCTCTAAGAAAACTTAAAGCGTTTCTTTCTGCCAAAACGCCAAAACGAGCCAAGCCATGCATGCCGTAAAGACATTCAAGTTTGCAAATTTACAAGTTTGCGTTATTGTCCAGACGAATTCCGTTAAAAGAAGAAGAATGGAAGGTATTTCAGTAATGCAAGAATCACTCGTATTTTCTTTCAAAGGAAAAAATCTTGTAAGTGAAATTTCAAATCCAAAATGATTTGTACTCATAAGTCAGCAGAAACGGAAAACATGAGGAAATCTCATTTTCGTTGGCAATTTGATGTAGTGTTCTGTGGGAAGGGGGGGGGGGGTGATAAATATTTCTTTTAGTTTACTAGATGTAGAGTATACCTACCAACCACAATATGCGCTGCCCACCCAAGTTAAACTGGTGCCCGGCTTTGGCCCTCTTGCCAGTTTTTTCTACCGGCACGGTAGGAATTTGGTTGCTGATCAAGAGTTCACAAATAACATATAGTCAGGAGTATATAAAGAACAAATATAGTGGTCATCGTGGAAGAAAAGTGGTCATCGTGGCTGAGCGGTGAGAGAGCTCAGCCTGGTTGCTGGAGGTTTGCGGATCTGGTCGAACCCCTGGAAAGGAGACCTTGGCAAAGTCCCCGTTAGGACTGCCAGCCAGGGTAGCGTGAGAGGCTACCATGCTCCTTCAGCAGCTACTGGAACTATTCTGGCCTATTTTGGACAATCTTTCGGCGCCTACGATGATCGGAGGTTTCCCGGATCGAATCCCTGGGCTTGCACCTCCCTTTACCAGACATTTCTTCTTCTCTAAAAAGTCTGTTAATGTTCAAAATTGAGCCGGTTCAGCCATACAAGCATTAAATTGCTTCGGCTGACTTAAAGCTCAAAAAGAAAGAAAAAAAAATGGTGGAAAACTCGCAAATGATTCACTGCATTCTAGCGGTTGACCGTATCGCATGCTTCACTCGATCTTTTAAATCGTAACTAGTTTAATGAAGTGACTAATTCATGTTCACATGAAAGCCAATAAATATGAACATAGGGGCATAAATTGACCAAAGTGCATGTAAACGGCAGTGTTTTATAAAAACCAAAAATGCGCGTCAAAATATATAAAAACAACAATAAAATCGATGACGTTTCAAGCACTTATTATAGTAATTCATTCAAAGTAACCACAAATAATTTGGACAAAATAAGAGTAGGAAAAAGGAGATATGAGATGCCAAGTTGGAATAATGCATATGTGAAAGGAGGAAAAAAGTATTACATACCACAATTATTTAATGAAATGCCAGAAAATATGCTAACACATGTAAACATGAAAGAAGTACGGGTAAATTAAAAAAAAAAACCTAATGATAAATCAGTTAGATACATATTATAAGTCCAGTGATATACGCCGATAATTTATGAATACTTAAAAGTAATATATATTTTGTGTTGTGTTTAGTGTATGTATTATTTATTGTTATTATTAATCTCGAATTGCAAAATAAAAAGATGATGTAATATCTCATACAAGCTTTCTGTAAGCTTCGAGAATTGCTTACAATAGAAGAACTTATTATTACTAACAATGCTCTCCTCGGGGAAAGGTACAAATTAGCTACACAAATTCTACAATAATATTAGGCCTATACACAAAAACGTCAGGTGATGTGTGCTGGTGGGTGGGTTGTCCCGTTTCGCAGAATCCCGTTTCGAAGGAAATAATACTGATTAAGATTTTTCTGCGAAACGAGAATTTCCGTTTCGCAGAATCAATTTCATTTTAAATTACGTGCCTCGCTCGCACTGCCGCGCTCGCCGTGTTTAAACATATAACACCAGAAACCGTAACTAATCACCAATTCCTTCCAATTAGGAACGCATCTTCAACTTCAACAATGTTAAACTGGTACAGAATATTTTATTCGGCGAGATGGGATTCCCGTTTCGCAGAAAAATCTTAATCCGTTTTTTTTTCCTGCGAAGCGGGATTCTGTAAATCGGAATTCAGCGAAACGGGAATCTTCGATAGGTGATTTGCCTTCGTTCCTTTTTTACTGGTTTCCTTATGACGCTCCTTTAATGGCATTTAATAACTCCCATTTGATGGTTTTGCATAATTTGCTGTTATGAGTGTACAAATTTTGAAACTTTGGCTTTGTACGTTTGATCTGACAAGAGTTAGAGCTCGAATCGTCGTCGATTTTATGGTTGTTTTCGTCTGCTTTAAAGATTTTTTTTTTTAAATAAAGCACTGTATTTTAAATTAACAGTGTGCAAGTCAACCTTTCATCTTTATATTTATTTAAAGTAAATAATCATGCAGGTCCAAACCATGCAGGAAGCACAGCCTTCAGCTGCTCCAACAAGCACATTTTTTATCATTCACTGAATTTGTTCGCTTCAATGGGTCTCTTTAGCTTTTCAAAAACAAATCACTGAAGTACTGCATTATTCTAAATTCTGATACCCTAGTAATTTTCTTGACAAACGACAGTCTAGTAGATGACATCATATCAAAAACCAAAACTGGTAAAAGGGGCCGCCAAGTTCCGAATGGTTCGGCCCTTCAAAGGAGTGATATCAACACACCAAAACATTCGCCAAGTTAATCGCACCGCTAACTAGTTCGAAGGTTAAATGAAAACTAGAACATTGCTACTTTCGGTAGCAATGTTCAAGTTTTCATTTAACGTCCAAAGTATTATTCGGAGCGATTAAGTTGACGAATGTTTTGGTGTGTTGATATCACTCCTTTGAAGGGCCGAACCATTGGCAGCCCACTTGGCAGCCCCTTTTACCAGTTTTGGTTTTTGTTATGATATCTATCCTTTTTTTTTTAATTGTGTATTGACTCAACTCCACTACCGTGCAGATGTGTACTATAAAGTGCCACGTCAACAAGAAATAGGTTTTCAACAATTTGCTACTACCTTTTGCCTATAGGCCGATCCATTCTCAACTTAGTCATCCCTGCATAGGTTTTTGGTTTGGTTTTAATTTTGTTATAATTTGTTTTATTTAGTTAGTTTTGGAGTGTTGATATGACTCCTTTGAAGGGCCGAACCACTCTCAACTTGGTAGCCTCTTTACCAGTTTTTTTGCTTTGTTTTTAGAGTTGGTTTATTTTTCGTGAATTGGACGTGAATACAATTTCTTTGGCAACGTTGTTTAGATTTATCGTGATACACGTGTGAGTTTACGCACGCACGTCAGTATACACGTTGTCATTGTCCGAACTTTGGCTGTCCAATGAGAGACGATGCCGACAATACTAACAACGGTTATAATAATATTTTCGTACTTACGCGCCCTCCCACGCCATCCCCGTTACGCCCCCAGGCTCCAAACCATAAAACTACGCAGTTCGTATTGTACAGCACCCATTCGTCCAATTTCATAGCTGGAAGCCTTCCCGTTATCTCGGAATCATGAATAACCACCCTATGGGATTTAACATGGGGATGAGCGGACTAGCTAGCTAGCTAGGTAGTAACACATTTCCAACGATATTGAGGGTCAGATTTTGCATTGAAAGCAGCTTAGCTGACATTCCTACACGAGTTAATTTTTGTCAGGTGGGTCATTGCTCACGATTTCAACACAATTTAAGCTTTTGTACTGCATTATTATTTTTCCCCAAGTACCTGAAATGTGCCCAACTATGCTTCAAGACATAAGACACTGACGCTATTGCGTCACGCTACAATGGTTTACAACCTCGAGTTAATGTGATGTTTGTTGTGATGTTTGGTGCCTAATTTGCCACGAGTGTCTAGATACTATAATCGAACCAATATTAGTCACCCGATTGTTATCTCCAGATCTCAACAATAATTGTAATGCTCAAGACAAGGACTTTCTGTTTGATTATCATCTCTTGTTTTCAACAATGAAATACTGCTATGTTTGACATTTTGTGAGCCTTGTAACCACACGTGCTCGACGAATGTTTGGTTTGAACATTTATCTTTTAACTTCACTTCCCTCCTGATCTTCCCAACCGACCCACTCCCGCATCAATCGGCATTTTTGGATGCCTTTTTATTTAGAATATATACCCCAACCCTAACCCAAACTTAACATCAACCACATTTAACTCATGCAAGCGTGAGCTGCATCTCGGCTCATTTAAAGCATACATTTTCAATTATTCACCATTTAAACTTAAATTATATTCAACTTAAATCATATCAAAAACCAAAACTGGTAAAAGGGGCCGCCAAGTTCCGAATGGTTCGGCCTTTCAAAGGAGTGATATCAACACACCAAAACATTCGTCAAGTTAATCGCACCGCTTAATAGTTCGAATATTAAATAAAAGCTATAACGATGCTACTTTCGGTAGCAATGTTCAAGTTTTCATTTAACGTCCAAAGTATTATTCGGTGCGATTAAGTTGGCGAATGTTTTGGTGTGTTGGATATCACTCATTGAAGGGCCGAACCATTCGGAAGTTGGTGACCCCTTTTACCAGTTTTGGTTTTTGATATGACACCAGTCCTTTTTTTAAAATTGTGTATTAGACTCAAACTCCACTGCCGTGCAGATGTGTAATAAAGTGGCACGTCAACAAGAAATTAGTTTTCAATAATTTGCTATACTGCCTTTCGCCTATAGGCCGAACCATTCTCAACTTGGTCACCTCTTTATAGGTTTTTGGTTTGGTTTTAATTTTGTTGTAATTTGTTTTATTTCGTCTTAAACCTAAATCAAGCCGAACGTTCATTCCTTCTGAATCCTTTTGCGACCCGAACCCGCAATTCAGGCGAAGCCAATAAATCACCCATGACCTGAATCATTTTTTTTTTTTTGGTAACATCATTTCATCACAGGTTACAGAAGCTTTGAGCGTTAGGATAGATATTGAAATTTTATCCCAATTTTGGCCATCAACCTCCTATAAATCCCCCATTCCCCCATTTGTCTCGTCAGTCATGTTGTGCGCCGCAGCCTTAGGTAAACCCGGGGACAAGCTCCCAACGGTGATTGGCTGTCACAATGTTGGCCTAAGGTTCAGCGTAAACGAAATAGCCCCTCGCATGTGGCTTGGCGCAAGCGAAATATATTTGACCAAACATTGGAGGGGCGCGATAACTCCCCCCCCCCCCGCCTAATAAAATCGTTCCTAGTGGTAACCTAATTTTTTTCGTGGGAGAGAGGGTTTATGGCTTCGTAAGTTAGTCAATGGAAAAAAAAAATCTGAAATGCCTCAGCGAGTGAAATCAGGAATGGAAGGGAGGGGGGAGGGGGGTGGTGGCTTCCGTTAACAACAATTTTAACCCTAGAAGGAATGGGTCCGATTTCAAACACCAACGTGCATGGCGAGATTTGCGAGGGGTGTCCGGGGACCCCTGACCAGCAGCATCAGATACGTGTTGAGCAGAAGGCCTGGTCTCTAAACTAAGTGGGTACCGGCTTGAATCCCACTACTGGGACTTGAAAGCAAAAGCTTCCGCGCTGAGACACCTGCCCTAAACCTTTTAGGGCAGATTCTCTGCTATTTCTAAGCTTAAATTGCCATCATAGGGTTTATGCTCAATTTATCTGAACAATTATTCCAACCAGTAGAAAAAGCAACGATTCTAGTGGCCTACGTTTAGTTCGGATGCTTCTGCCAGTCCGTCCCTACTAACACGGCATAGAACATTTTAATAATAATTGAAACTATTTCGAAGTCACGCATGATTACGGAAATGAGAAAACTTGACTTGATTTAAGGCAACAGTGATAACACGGGGAATTATCTTAATTGAATTAGAGGGGTGTTAATTAATCTTACACGAGCTTCCACCACGAATGATAGAGTGTATCCGGATTAACTCGTTTAAAAATCAGTTGAGAAAATTCTCATTACGCGGTCGTATTAATTTTAAGCGAGATAACAAATCACGACCTCTTGACAAGATTTGGCGGCATTTTTTTTTTAACTGTGGGGGGAAAAGGTCCAATTAACCCCTCGTAGAATGAAGTCAGGACGAAAGTCATTAAATTCAGCCAAATAAAAAAGAAGTTGTGTATGTATTTACTAAAGACTTAGAAAACTAAAAGCAAAATAATGGAGGTGTGTAGTTTTTTTTTCCCAATTTTTTTTTTGTTCCACGACGTATTTCACATTTTCAAATGATTTATAAATTGCAGTGTCTCGACATGATTAACAATTTGAAGTAGTGGGTAAATAAGGATAGAAAGTGCACGTAAGTGTAAATAAGGAAACAAAAGGGAACATCGGGGTAGATGAGGATTATAACAATAACAATAAAAGCGTAAGACTAATCAAAAACACTTGTTAAAAAGATGCTTAAAGGGACATAAATATCCTTCCGGTATGTCATGCGACCCGTTGAGAATATTTACAATATTGCAACATTTACACACAGGTTAGAGTAAATGTCGCAGTATCATCTCGCACGAAAGAAGAAACCAAAAAATTACTGTATTGGCAACATTTACTGTATATACGTTTGGACTGATGTCACAAAACTAAGTCGTACAGGAAAGCCAACATGGATGCATGTACCTTTAAAACAAATAACGGCAGATAAGGAAAATTATGGGTACATAACCGGTATTTCTGCAACTCTATCGTGCAGCCGTGTATCGTGCAGCTGACGTGAACTCTTGCGCCCTCGCTTAACGCCTTTAAAAGCCGCCTGGACCTGTTTTTCGTAGTTCTTGGTTGGGGTTGGAGGGTAGTGGTGGGGAGGGGGGGGGGGTATAACTTTTTTGCTGGCACCGACTTTTTGCTTTTTTATGCTATTCTAACGGTATATGAGGGTAAAGAAGAGTTACATAATGATACAGAAGGGAAAATAAGGGTAATATCAAACGTTGAAATTCAACGGTAAATTGGGAACCAAGGTTGTCCATGTCCAGGCAACGTTTTTTTTACAGGAACTGTTGTAAATTCCGAATGATGAACCTTATACCAGAAAAATGCAAAGACGTAGGAATGACTAGGTTTGCATAGAATATTCTTGGAAGCTATCTTAATGGCGTTCGTCGCCGTTTCCATCTTCCACGAAACTTAGTGCGTCAATTGGGCAATCAGTCTGTCCTGCTGTCCGCGGTTTTTAAATTTTTTTTGCAGGAGGTGGAGCTAAGACCTAGGTTTAGGGCTTGTTTAACACTTCTGTAATGTTTGCCGCTGTGGAAACCCGGACCACTGCACTGTGATTGAGGTTGGTGCTAATGACGTAGCTGTCGACGCGCCATTAAACTTCCACGCCCACACCTCCCTTTAATCCGTGGGTCTTGTAATGTAAATCCGTGTTCGTTGCACCTTCTCCGATGCGCCATTAAGCCACAAACCCCTCCCCCCTTCCTATTTTATATGATGGCTTGGAGTTCGGATTCCATTCGTCTCTACCCTTGTAGATTAGGGCCTCGATTTGCATCGAACGAAAGGTGCCGCTGGTAAGGCCGTTACCTGAATTGACTTGTTGGTACTCGAAGTTTTAATTGAGACAACACGTTACGTGACTAAGCACGACGTAAAGCCTCCCAGACGTTTGCTTATGGGGGTTTTAGTCGACCTCGTTTTCTACGTACTGGGGTTGAAAAACAGTGCGGAATGTGTCCATAACGTCAAAACGAGAAGGTTGGAGCAGTGTGACGAGGCTTAAATCGAACTTCTTGACCGTATCGCTTTTTTTTATCATCTTGTCGAAGTTATACGAACACCGATGTTTATCAAGCGTTTTTCCAAACGCATCCGCTAAAAAATGCTCTTTCTGGTTTCGTGTGGGTAACACGTCAAAACGCCACTCGTCAAAAAGCCACCACGCAAAATGCCAACTGACGAAATACCACTTCAAAATATTTTTTTTGAGTTATACAAATTTCGACTAATTTATAAGCTGTAGCGCTCTGCTTACGTTGCACGAAACCCCATTCTTTCATGATGTCACTGTGTCAACTTGACAATTTGCTACTTTGCGTACGTACCCTGGGTTCTCGGCTGGCGTCACTGCTGGTTAACGAAGCATTGTTGCAAGTTAACTCACGAGGTACGTGGCTTCAGTCGGTAATCCGCAAAATTATAGAAGACAAAGGCGCCATTGTTTTCCACCCGAACAGAAAAGGGTTGCAATACACAACGCTGTTAAAAGAATGGACGACGTTATTCTTTGGGGTGAAAGTACAGTATTGTTTGTGATATATTGAGACGTCCCCCACCTTCCTCCGAGCTGCAGGCAGGGCAATTCGATTGCAGTTGCGTGCACAGACATCAGAGAGGGCAGAGGCAATTTTCAGTAAAAGGGCACACTGAGGCTTTATTTTTCTGGGGACCTTTTTTTTATGCTTGTCTCTTACTTTTTTTTACCATTTTTGGCCCTTTTCTTGGGGTACCTGGCTTTTTTTTTTGCCTCTTTTAGGGCTCTAGGCACGTTCTCCTCGCTGCGACCAGCACTTTTTAGTGCAGAGAAGCAGCAAGATAGGGCATGTTTCTTCTTCAAAAAGGAAAAAAAAGGGGCATTTTTTAGGACGGAGGCATTGGCCCCCCCCCCCCCCGTGCACGCCACTGTTAGATTTTAAGCGTGGCAATTTAATTGTGAATTTTTAAAAACTATACTTTAAAAAAAAATCAGCAAACAAATTTTGAAGTGGCATTTTGTCGGTGAAGAGTGGCATTTTGACGTGGTGGCGTTTTGCGGAGTGGCATTCTGTCGTGGATTCATCATGTAACGTAGTTAATCACGCTCTGTAAGTGTGCGCTGATCACCTGCCCACGTAAAATCGTATCGTCATTGTCAAGGGCCACAAAGACTTTCCGTGCGGTACACACCGAGACCGCCCCAATTTAAGTATAGAAGCTGGTTGTGCTTTGCTGTAAGTGTCCTTCCATCCCCATTCCCGCTCTTGTTGAGTTCAGTTTGCTATATTGTCATCTTTTCCCTGAAGAGGGAACCAACGTTCGACTGCCACAACGCATCATTTTCCGTGCGTCGTGCCTTTGGGGGAACTCTATCCATCGGCCATCATCAAAAATGGCTGCCCCCTTGTGGTCCCACCGCGCTACAACAAAACCGATTTCCGCTTCGTTCCTGGCGAAAAATCGTGATTGGTGTAATCGTTAAGCGTTACAACGTCAGAGCTTTAAAGGTATGGGTACGAGGACAGGAGAAGATGGTAGTGTAGTGGATTTCAAGAAGAGATGGGATAGGGGAAAGGAGTTGGGGGAGACGAACTCTTCCTGTTGATCACTCAGAATGGACTTGCAGGCAGCTGAAATAGTCGGTGGCGTATTTAAAGGTACACTCCGCCTGCTTTATAACAGCCACGCGCCGATCGCCACATGCGCATGTTAACCATCGCACCGTTTCGCGAGACCATGCGTAGTAACACAAGTCCAACTCAGATCGTAGTTACGTTCCTCGCAGCGAAGAATGCAGCTACTATCTCGGTTGGCCATGGGCGTAGTAGACGAAACAGCGCGAATGCAAATATTGGGTCGGCGTAAACCGGAATGATTTTCGTATTTTAACATCTACACTTTACAATTTTTTAGGCTAGTATCCCATAATTTTTCTTCGGCGATCTATTGGCATAAATATTTTTAATTCTACCGCGTTAGTCCTTTAGATTTTTGATCTCATGGTAATTATTAGCAAAACGATTAAAAATGAGTACATGCACACATACACATGAAACGTCGAGAGTTATTGTAAGCGCGCAAGGGATCACTTTATCGCAGGACGCTAATAAATATTGTTCCCAATATTCAATAGCAAATCTCCTAGACGCCACATTTTAAAACGGATTCTTAGCAAGGGGTTGTCCAAATGTAAGTAAATAAAACTTTGGGGGCCGTACTTAATGGGGAAGATCGAGAAAATTGTGTTGGGAGGAATATACCTGTAAGGCGAGTGATGAGTTTGTGTATATATCTGTACAGGACGACTGGGGAAAAAAACGATGGGTTCCTGACTGTTTAGGGTGGGGGTCTAAAAACCTTTTTTTGAAATTCCTCATTGCCAGGGCATGGAAAAGCTGCCCTTGGGCTTGACTATCACACACCCCTGGGTCATGATTGTCTTGAGGCGCCCCAAGGGCCTTCAAATTTTAACATTGTACGGCAATGGACGGAAGGGTAAAAATGCTGATTTGACTGGTTTTAAATTAAATTATAACATTATCTCATTTGAAACACTTAACGAGACTAAGAAAGGTAGCCGTAATTTCCAAAAACATTTTTGTTGTGTGTGTGTGCTATAGAGCAGTGACATTTGCCGCCATATTGGCACCAGATTGGCACCAGTATGGGTTTTGGAGGGCATAACTACAAGGTGCACTGCATAAAAATGGAGGAAAAAACAACGGAAGAGCGGATTTCTTAGGCTTAAACTAACGTTGTTCTCTCCAACAACAAAAATCGCGCGTTTTAGGTCTAAGAAATCACTCTTAACAGCATCGACTTTAGTATGACGGCCTTCTGTTTCTCTCTGTAGTGCCCCTTGCAGCTATAACCCATTAAGGCTCCTGCATAGAGTTATATACAATAATACTACGTCGTGTCACTGCTCTATAGTCTAAGTAGTAGTTATGGGCCAAAATTGCCTAAAAGGCCATTTGGCCAATTTTCGATGCAAAACTACTCCCACAGTTTTTAAGAAAAATAAAACTCTTTGTAATTTTGGCATGCTGATGTAGTTTCTGAGAGAATCGAATGAGAGAATCTTAATAATTAGATTTTAAAACAGTCGAATCATCATATTTGGGTTTTTCGTTTTCCGCCAATTGCCACATTACAATGTCAAACTTGAAGTCGCACGGGACACCTCAAGAAAGGCCCCCCCCCCCGAGTGATGAAATTCTTTGTGTGTGATAGTGATGCTAAACATCAACATTCCCACACCCTGCTAATGAAGAATTAAAAAAAAAAAGTTTTTACGCTCCGTCCTAAACATGCCGTCTTTATGACGTATAGAGAGCTTGACGCGTTCGGATGCATTTTCCTATACTCACCCAAAAAAAGTCAGCCTGGCCACAACAGCGGACCAGAGTAGTGGCTCAACACACGGTGAGTTTTGAGATCTCTCAACGTGACGTCACCGGTGAAGCGTCGAACTCGTAGACTCCATGACGCGGGTTTCCCGCTGAAGCCAATTATTTACGTAAACTTAAGTAACAAGTGGTGGAGATTGTTCTAAAACTAGCGCGTCCTCCATCACATATTCAGAGTATTGGAAGAAGGGCCAACATCCTAAGGGGGGGGGGGCTTAATGGCGCGTCGACAGCTTGGCCATTAGCGCCAACCTCAGTCACAGTGCAGTGGTACGGGTTGCCACTGCACCACACATTACAGAGATATTATTCAAACCCCTAATCTAAATCTTGTCATACATCTGTACCTCCTGCAAAAATTGAAAAACACCGGACAGGAGGACAGACTTATCGCCCAATTGATGCATAATGTCATGCGGAAGATGGAAACGACGACGAAAACCATCAAGATGGCAACAATCAACAAGGAAGTGCCGGACCGTAAGTGGCCGCCGACACCAATAACATTCAGGAGGGTCAACCCCCCGCAAAAGGAAACAGTGAGTAAGTCGAGTGTGACCAATGCGCAAACGGGCCAACACCACCTCCTCATGGCGACTGCGGCGACACGCCGAGTGCCATTCCTCAACAGTGCCTTTAATGGCTCGTAATTTATTGCCGTCCTGTCCATCCCACGAGGCTTGCCAAAAAGCGTGTAACCTTAGACGCAGAGTTGGAAAAGCGTCCGAGGGAACAAGGCTGAGATCCCTTCCGAGAGGGCCAGAAAGGGCCCCTTTTGCTGCAGAATCCGCTTGCTCATTTCCACCTATCCCTACATGGCCCGGGATCTAGCAGAAAAGCACGGTTTTCCGCTGGCCAGGCAAGCGGGAAAGCAAAGCTTGGACACGTTGTGTCAAGGGGTTCCGAGGATTGTAAGTCGCCAAGGACTCCAGGGCACTCATGGAATCGCTAAAGATAATGAAATGCGTGCCCTGAAGGCCAAGGATCCATTCCACCGCCAAACCGAGAGCCAAAAGCTTAGCAGAAAACACAGAATAGCCTAAGGGAGAGTTACCAGACTCATCGACTGGAACCAAACTAAAGGAATCGTCTGGAAAAGACGGTTAAAGGAACGACACGATTGTGTGCAGTCTGTCGCAGTGTCGGCTGCATGGGCTCTTTTATTTTAGTTGCAGCCCTGATCGAGGACCATGTTTTCAACCCTTTAAGGACAGGCCGTAGTCATGATCAAATTGAAATAAATTGTGCCACAATAAAAACAAAGTCTAAATTGCGGCGCAAAACTTTAAGCTAAAAGAAAGGAAGCAGCTCGACACAAGTAATAATTACGAACAAAAACTGATGAATAATCTATGATTTTTTATTTAAACAATCAAATGTACCATTGAGAAAATTGCGTCTGCTTAAGTGTTCTTGTGCTTTACGAACCAAAAAATAAATAAAAAATAACGTCGTAAATGACGACAGCACTTAAACAAATGCAATTTTCTCAATTGTAAGCCTAAATTTGATTATTTGGTAATTTTATTCGGAAAAACTACTTTTCGCGCTTTCGACTTAATTCACCTACCTATTGATTCCTTTCGTCGTTACGGGTCAGGATATTATAACGAAAACCTGCACAAAAGTTTACTTATTTTAAAAAAGAATTACTAAAATATGTTAAAATGCTACTCACAGCCATAAAGACGCAGCCGCCATACTGCGAGATGAGAGTGTAACTTGCTGCTCAGAATCCTGTCCTCTATTTACTTTCATCTCTTAAGTTATAAGACAAAACCAAAACTGGTAGAAAAACTCACGAAATTTCCAAAAACGATCAGCCTTTGAAGGTAGTGATATCATTCCAACAGGGAAAGGCCGCCAAGGTTAATCCTATTAGCCAAGTTAATCGCACCTACTAATAGTTCGAAAGTTAAATGAAAACTAGAAGATTGCTACTAGATTATTCGGTGCGATTAACTTGGCTAATAGGATAAACCTTGGCGGCCTTTCCCTGGTGGAATGATATCACTACCTTCAAAGGCCGATCGTTTTTGGAAACTTGGCGGGTTTTTCTACCAGTTTTGGTTTTGGGTGGATATCACACCTTTCATAGGACTGTGAACGTACATAAGGTTACACCGTCTGTTTAAGATGCTTCAATCCCATTTTTGGACACACTGACTAACAAACGCTGATTTCGTTCGCTTCGCTCACTCAATCGCTGACTCAATGAGCATTCCCTTCAGCTGTTTTGTTTAGCCCTTCACCTTCCTCTTAATTTTTCAAGATTTCGTTCACATTTAGTCATGCAGAAACCCCCGAAGGTCGCTGTTACTAAAACAGCAGAATGCGAAGCAATTTATTTTTGGGTTATTAACAAAAAACCCATTAGCTCGTGTATGCTCGCATTGTTGCGTAACCATCATCTAACGTGCATCCCTTCATTCTTACGCAATCCACGGCAACGTTAATGTTTCTTTATTTTGTCCTTCGTTACAGTTCAGTTTTTAGTTCGTCCAGGATTTTACAATAAATCTAAGGACCAGTCTTGATTGTTCAAGCCATTGTTGCTTAAAATCTTTGGTTGCAACTTGGAAAAGAAACGAAATTTCAAAACCCTCCCACGCATTGTCCTAACCCCTACAACCCCCAAACCAACAAAAGGACCATCCTCAGATCACCATGCATCCGTGTGCAAAAGTTCAGGTACGTAGGCCTTCTCAATTTTGCGCTAGCCATGAGCAAAAAGTCTATGGGATTTAACATGGGAAAAATCTTATTAGCTAGTCCGCTAGCTAGCTAGACAGTAACATAAAAACAACGTTATTGACGCATCTTTTTCTCTATGATTGGTGGACACTCATCCTTTAAATTTTAGTTTTTCTTAATCTCTGACTTTTCCCCTTACAATTTCCACAATTTGAAAAATTTCTGTCGCATTGGGATTTATCCTCGACATCCCAAAATATGCTTTCAATTGCTTACAGTTAACAGACACATGTCTGCTAGTGAGCCGCCTTATCATTAACAATCAATTTTTAACAATCGGATGTCTACAATGGGATAATCTACTACTGTTCCTTGGCGGCGACACACTAGGGTGTGTCTAGATAACAAACACCCGTTTTTTTTTAAATCTTCCCTCTGCAGTTTAATTTCAATTCTAAAGTACTAAATTTGTTTACGCCGAATTCTGAACATATGAGATCAGAAATGGTTCTGTACAGTTCTGTTCATAAAAGAGACTGGAGCCAAAAGCACATGCGACAAGAATAAAAGACTAATATTTCGATACCAAGGTGTGAACACGCGGTATCTTCATCCGAGTAAAAATAACAATAAAACACCTTAAACTTCGTCTGACAGGCCGCTCTCTTTTCACCCTGTTCGATTGTTTCCAGCCACCTGCCCTACCACCCATAGTCATCCAACCTTCCTCAGTGGAACTTGCCATGTTTCTTTCCGGTTCATACCTTCCCTCATCACTCGTCTGCCTTCCTTCACGATGTTTGTCGCTGTAAGTAACTGTGTTGGTTCGGAAGTATTTTTTACCGTGTTTTTATCGTATTTTTTTTTTAATCATTTTCCCACCGTTTTAAATGATTACACATAAACATTTGATAATACGCAGTCAACGACTATTTGACAGCGTTTATAGCTTTATTATTTTGGTTTTAGTGCCACTATGTATCTGCTTCGGAGCGGCCAGTTAGACGAAATGTAAGGTGTTTTGTTGTTATTTTTACTCTGATGAAGATACCGCGTGCACACACCTTGGTATCGAAATATTAGTGTTTTATTCTTGTCGCATGTGCTTCTGGCTCCAGTGCCTTTCATATTCTGAACATATTTCATTAACCGACTGACATTTACTGACATAAATGAATCTCTTTGCTGGTAGTCCCTACCCTATACGCAGAAACAATCACGCCTATTTCTCTGTATTTCACCATTGCAGATCATGCTGCTCGACGCCCTCGTCTGGAAATGAAGGACACTGAATTCGAACCACCGTTACAGCGGCGGTCTATCCAATCAGCCCCTTCGTACAGTTTTGTGAAACGAAAGGATGGAGTGCAATCACCATCAAAAGACGGTTAAAGAAACGATACGATTGTGTGTAGTATAGTCGCAGTGTTGGTTGCATTGACTCTTTTATTTTGGTTGCGGCCCAGATTGAGGACCATGTCTTCAACCTGTTAAGGAGAGGCCGTAGTCATGATCAAATTGAAATAAATTGTGCCGCAATGAAACCAAAAAATAAATTGCGGCACAAAACTTGAAGATGACGATTGCTTGGTCCAAAAATATTTATTCAGATCGGTGTTGTTGATGCGGTACACAGTCGTAATCCTAGGAGCTCACTTCTATTGGTTTAAGGTTAGACTCGTACATACTGTGACTACGAAAGATGCATCTCATATTGCTGGAGGCTCAGTAAAATAGAGCACAAAGCCACATGTCTACCAACCAAGAGAGACGAAGAAAAAAACAGGACCGGACGAATAAAAGGAAGAAGAAGAAGAGAAAAAAAGAGAAAACAAAAACGAGTTCGACCAACCCAACAATTTGTCAAGAGTACCTACTCTACAATGCAACGTGAAAAGTCCAACGACCTAACAAACGTAATAAAGAGACGGTTCAAAAGTTACCCAGCTAATGGCAAAAATCTCACAAGAACATATAAATCAATACAAGCAATTTTAAATTTTCAGTCCTAATTTATGGATCTTGTTCACCTAAGACAATGATGAGTGTGATGCAAAACATTAAAACAAATCGAAACAGCAAATGCTTACAAAAAGAACACAATATAAAAACGAAAAGAACAGCAACTCACTGCTACAGCCAAGATACGGTCATGTTGCAAAGACGCCATACCAACAATTCATAAATATTTACACTTGAATTATTAAAAAAAATTAACCCAATAATGCATTGTTGGACATTTCTTGATGGTGTTAATAGCCTTTTTTTTTTTCATTTACAGTAATAGTGTACGAGTCCAGATGCAACCTAATTTTTTCAAGCTTTTCATAATAAACGATTTGAGTTTTGCTATCGTCTATCAGGAGAGTTCGTCTTCTAGACGTTAGCGAAACTCAAGTCATGTGTTGCGTCACACTCATCATTGTCTGAATTACGTCCGTCTTAACGTAAACAAGGTTCGTAAAGCAGGACTGAAAATTTAAAATTACCTGATTTATACCACACGCCATGGCTGTTTGCCGTGACGTGTATATCACGTGACAGGGCTAGTCCAATCAGACGGCTAAACAGCCGTTGTTCTCGTTCGTCATTGGCTAACTCATGGTGACGTCACGGCAAACAGCCATTGCGTGTGGTGGTTTATATGTTCTTGTGAGTTTTGTGCCCGCCAGTGGGTATCTTTGAACCGTTACTTCTCTTCTCTCCCAAACAGGGTCGGACTGGGCCGTGTGCCAATGGCAAAATGCACCCTTCAGAATAGGCGCCCAACGTTTTATTATTATTGTTATTAACTTATTTTTAATATTAGATTTTCTTTATTTTCTTTTTTATATTAGTTGAGAAAAGGGGAAAAATACAACGGAAGGGGCGTAATTAAAACGTTAATATTGCAACACATCACATCACTCGAATCGAACAGATACATTCACAACACGGATGACGAAACATTCGCACAAGCCAAAACTATCGCTTCTTTGGTCAATTTTGCCGTTCTAACCTGTATGTATAGTTTTTTTTTTAGTGTTTGAATCTAAAGCAACCATTTAAAAAAAAAATTATTTTGCTTGGGTTGTTTTCAAGTTGAGGTGCTGTGTGTGTGTATCACTAGATAAGGTAATACGGCAGTGTGCAAAATGTTGAAAGTTCCACATTGGTACGGAGGCCTCATTTTGCAAAATATGTATACACTGAATTGGACAAAGTGTTTGATGGGCACATTTTCCCTTCCTCCGATCCTTACACCAGGATCGGATTAAGGGGGGTGCTTTGGGTGCTGCAGCACCGGACCACAGACCGAAAAAAGGCCTCAAGGGTGCTTCAACGTCACGGAAAAAAATAAAATAAGGTATTATTATATATATATATACATTTTTTTTTTACTTTTACTGTTTTTACAAAAAAAAAATGATTGTTCAAAAAAAGGAAAGTTTTTATAGCGGGACTGTTGAAG
>JAHWFP010172715.1:85066-105918 GCA_023313725.1 Lithobius niger
CCCCCCCCCCCCCCCTCCATCCCCCCAGTCAGTGCCCTTTTTTTACTGTCGGGCAGAGATGCAAAATATTAACTCAGTTCGACCCTGCTCAGTGTGCTCACAAAGTAATTCTGAAGTTGTAATAAAGTGTTTCTCAGGACAATCTCAATATTGTTGCATAAAAATACCTCTACCAGGGATGATCAACGACAAATACAGAATTTAAAATTCAGTAAATAACTAGTACTGGCGATCCAGTGCAAAAAAACGTTAGTGACCCGAAAATTCATTTGACATTCAACAACGACTTTTACTAGTTAATACTTCAAACCAATGAATGAGTAGTACGGTACGTCACAATGCTCTTGTTATTTAAAACACCATCCAAATTATGAATTAAAATGCACTTCCTTTTAGCTTCAAGAACATTGCTAGTGAACCGACCAGCAAATTCGCTAACCAGTCAACCAACTGAACAGATAAGATGTGATATTAGCGTGATAGTCTGATGCCTGGGGCTGTTCATCTAGATCCAGCCATTTTTAACTCGTGGAAATAAACTTGGCCCCCAACACCGAAGTAAACTTTTACTTAAGTGTGTTGAGAGCATATATGAACTGAATAGCCCTTTGTTGGGTAAGATTAAGGCTTTTCGTAAATTAAACAGAGCAGGAAGACAGGTTACAGAGTGATGACACAACTTGAAGAATTCCAAAAGTTGACAGTCTTTCATGATTTTCGTGAAGTGCTGCATTTGGATGTGGATACTCAAGAATGCCATTGTTCACAGCGTAATAGCAGAAACAATTAAGGATGCTCTAAAACGTTGCTATGATTTTGAAACCGTGCAGCTGCAATTACGGAACGGAAAGCCATTGGGTTTACTGATGATAAATAAATGCTGGCGTAAACCTACTTCCGTTGTCGTTTGGACTTAAACGTCAGAATAACTGAATAAGGAATGAATCCTCGTTCATTACGAACAAACGCCGTTTACCTTTCAACCGGCGTGTCCACATGGCTAATGGGGTAGCGTTTCGAACTTTGGTATCAAAAGTCGAAGGTTCAATTCCCGGATCAGGCAGTCCAAAAGGCAACGAAAAGATGCTTGTATCTGTATTAAAGGGTTAAAGGGTTTAACGAGCGTTAACCACTCCTTGTCATCTGCCCGAAGCCCTAAGGCCCTATGTCGACAACAATCGCTTGGTTGGCGTTTTCGTATGTCTCTTGCAACCATGGGAATACAAGCCACCATTGTTAACGAACTATTTCACGATATTGAAAATGTGTACTCGGAAATGAGTCGAGTGCCTTTTAAAAAAAAAGTTGAATCAGGGAGTGATTTTTCCAGGCAAAAATATCAAATCTGTCCTTGACGAGTTTTGAAACTAGGGGTATTTCAAAACTCCAAGGAAAAATAACTAATTTTGCTATTGCGGAGGTTTCCACGGCTGAAAGGTCTCGTCGAAGCATGTCGGAGGATAAATACTGCGGTAAGCTTAAAAGCTTGGAAAATTGTTTAACTATGAAAAAAAATAGCAAAAATCTTTGTTAATGCCGGTCGCGAAGCAAAGCAACAACAAGACCGATTACTGGAACGAATTGAGAGTTTGGCATAACAGCGAAATGTCCGCATTTGGCGTTTCTATTCGTCTTTTTGCTACACGATAACATTTGCAATTTAACTCCAACTTTTTCTTTTTTTTTTCATAGTTTTTTTCACGCACGCATTATTTCTAAATGTTTTGGTTGTAAATATTGAGCTTAAAAATAAACGTTCCATAACTAGTGTAACTGATATCTCCCGTAAAACTCGATATGTAATGTTTATCATTTCGTGTTTCCTATAGGGCAGTGACACAACGTAGTATTATTGTGTATAACTCTATGGTGGAGCCAGTAACTGTGTTAGCTACAAGGGTCACAGGAGGGCGAAAAGAAGGTCGTCTTACTGAAGCTAATGCTATTAGACTGAATTTCTTAAGCCTATAACGCGCGATTTTTGTTGTTAGAGAAAACAACGTTTTTTTAAGCCTAAGAAATCCGCTATCAAAGCACTGTCTTGACTAGAAGTGCCGTTTTTCCCCTTACATTTAAATCTAGTGCACCTTGTAGCTATTACCTCCAAATGGTAGCTCGTGGCCAAAATGACGTCACTTGACGCTGCTCTATACGTGAAAGTAACTCGGCAATTCGAACACGAAAGCTTAATCAAAACGGATGAATTGTCTTACACCAACGACCGACTTTGACAAACTTATACCAATTTGTAAGCCAGAAACTACTATATTTTGATATTGTTTGATGGTTCCAAATAAAATGGTTTAATGCTGCTAGTAAAGTACAACCAAAACAGGTTATTCACTTGGCTATCTTAACTTTTTTTTCGGACTTTGACCGTGGGTTGTGCTTTAACTCAACCGTCAGACTTCGAAGTTTCAACTTAAATCAAGACAAAACTTGCAGAATAATTCATAAAATCACGTCAAAATACAAAGCGAAATTCAGGATGTTCAATTTTAATGGGTTTTTTTTAGATTTCTCCGAGAATCAAGTCAACCACTTCTCCAACTGTAGCTTCTAGTAAGTTTAACTTCTTATAAAAGGATCTCAGTTGAATGCATCATGATTTGACCCAACGCAGTGATGTCGCTTTATGGGGTACGGGGTCATACGATGAAATTGGTAGAAGAGGGAGGGGGGGGCACATTTACGGGTAAAAACTTTTTTCTCGCCATTCTTGAATCTTTATTCTAAAAGAGACTTCAAACTAGGGGTGGGAGCGCAGGATTAAATTTGAAGAATAGAGGCAGAATCCTTCTTTATTCTACTGCAGTAGCAGGGGTGAAAAAATGAGAAAAATGTGAAAATTTAGTAATGGCAAAAATATGTGAAAATTGTGATTAAATGCGAAAAATACGAGCAGTGGTGTGAAAAAAAGGTAAAACTCACAAACTGAAGTAAAAACAATCAAACTGCCCACCCTAATTTTTGGCCCAGAATTATGTGTGTCGCAAAAATGAAACCTAAAGCTGTATGACCAGAAAAAAACTCGCTTCATTTTCTTGCCCAGAAGTGATGTGGTTTAACCTAAAGTTGCGCGCATCGTATTGTACATAAAATGGAGCGTCCAAAAAAATGGGTATGCCAAAAATTTGAAAAAAAATTAAAAGTAGGTAAGCGAAAAAGGTAAAAAAAACTGAAAAGTAGATATGCAAAAAAATGTGAAAAAAATGAAAAGCAGGAGTGTGAAGAAATGTGAAAAAAAGAAGGTACCTGTGACAGGATTCCTACTGTAGGAAAAAAATAAAAACGTAAATTACCAGCATAAAGAACTGGCAATTTGTTACCAGTTCATTATATTGGTAATTTACGGTTTTATTGTTAAAATGACATCCATGAGGAAGCGAGTCTTGCCGACAGGCACTCAGGTCCTGCCTTAGAACACTCTTAGCTGAGATTACAAAGAAATAGGATGTAAACACAAAAAACGTTCCACAACCGCCAAATACGACTGGTAATTGAACCGTAAAATAACTGACAGTTTAACATTGCGGGACACAGGATTTAACTGTAAAAACTGATCCACGGTTTGAAAGTCAAGGGAGTCATTCTCACGGATTGCCTGTGAAGCCACACGACTGTACTAAGCAACGATTAAGAATGAAATCACAGGGACAAAAACACCAAAAACCGCTCTAAAAACTCTTCTTAGTCAATCCCTGACTTTATGACACTCCTGGCTTGATGACACTTTTTAATGACACTCCTATACACTTAAGAACCTTACCATTCATGGATGAAACTCTTTGAAGACAGGGGGAATCGTCAGCTACCTTACAAAAATTAAGCCCAAACTGTGACTATTATTAGAGACGATACCTACAGATGGGAGTGGAAATTTGTAGACGACCTCTAGGAAATTACAGAAAACTGCTCCTTCGGTCATTCAACTTCACGGTAAGACATCCACCAATTGTTTTTAGGTTTTAGGATGTGCTAAGTACCAACATGACCTAGGCAGAGGTTTTCCTGCTTTAATAGCGATCGACTTAGTCCATAAAGCGAAATCATTCGTTATGCATCGTGCCTTTGATTTCGCTCACTGGCGACACACTCGAAGGACGCTAAATTGGGAGATTCGTCACGTAATACAGAAGAGAGGAAAAGGAGGGGAAAGGGGGAGGGGGGGGCAACGCTGTTGAAAATGGAATAGTAATGGATTCCATAGTCTTTCAAGGAAAATTGCCTCGTTTCCTGAGAAGCCTCGGGCTTTCTACCAAGGGAGTCATTTTAGTGTGCAATATTGTGGGAAGGATTTGCAGAAGGAAGGGCAGAAAAAAAAACAGTTAAGCATACACCTTTGCCAACCAATATTGTTAAATTTATCAATGCACATGCACAGGCAATTTTTCTTACAGAGCAAATTATTACATGTGTGCGTGAATGAATTGGTGATTTGGTAAAAGAGATGAATAAGCAGGGATAAATGTAGTGAGCTATCAGGCTTAGCTGTCGTATACCTACGAGTGTTTTGCCCTGGGACTGTGAATTTGCTTTAAGTTTTAACTTGTCTAGAATGTTTTTTTTTTCTTACGAAGAATACGTCGTTATACAAGACACCAAATATGGGAAAATGACAATGTTGTGTTTTTGGGAAGGTTCGGAGCAACATTTTGCTTATTTGTAGATGTTCTATACCATGCGCAATCGCTGTTTGCTGTGACGTCACCATGAGTTAGCCAATGACGAACGAGAACAACGGCTGTTTGGCCATCTGATTGGACTAGCCCAATCACGTGATGTGCACGTCACAGCAAACAGCCATTGCGCGTGGTATAGTGTATGCGAAACGTCTTGCGTCATCATAAGATGTACAATTACATTAATACATAAGAAACACTTTATTAATTATTGAAAGTCAAGGCCTGCCAGAAGCTCCGTACGGCCTTACTAATCACGTATGGATATCAGTCCTTGAAAGACGTCACTTTGGTTGGGACGACAGAACTGTAGAATTAAAGGAAGTTGAGATTCACCACGGAAATTGAGAGTTGTGAACAACTTCCATAAACGTCCAGAAGATTTTAAGCTTTGTTTCCAGGACGTTGATGAAGCCCACAACCTAGCAACCAAGTAGGATAAAAGGAAAAGTCGTGACAAAGAACTCCACTTATTCGTTCCCCAGCCAACCATGCAGGAGTATTTCCTAATATTAGATATTGTAAATTGAATTTTATTTAAAATGTAACTTTGTTCTTTTGTTCTTTTGTTCTTTTGTTTGTTGCTAACCTTAAAATTAACTTGCGATTTATGGAATTATGGTCTAACAATTGGTAGACAGATCTTTGGTAAAAGTTAACAATGAGGTTCAAACTTAAAGAAGTTTTTAAAGCAAGGGTTAGCAAAAATAACTGAAGCGTTAAAGGTGGCGTCTAAGTTCCAACATTTGCAACTTCTAGATAACACTAATGTGGGTACATGGCAACTGGGTTCTTGGAGTTTAATGATGCCACAACATCAAAACCAACTGATCCAGTAAAATTTACACATGGGGAAGTTTCAAAAGAAAAAGCCATGGGACTGATACTGTTTTCTGAACATACTGAAGTTGTCAGAATCGTAAGACTAAACAAACTGCGTAGGAAATATGGAATTATTTAAAGGAAAGATATGAACCTTCCAATATTTAAAACTATAAGGAAGAAATTGCACGAATTATACAAAATAGTCAATGCGGAGTCAATGTCAATTGATGAATATTTAGGTAGGTAAACTAGGTCATATTCCAACAAATAAAATATGCAGGTCATAGAATTGATGATGAAGAGCGTGCAATTGAGCATGCTACATTATATTTTGACTTCCGTTGGCGTATAATAATTTTATTACAAACAAAAACGTCAATTATACCGTAAAAAAGAGGGGTTATATGATTGAAGTTTCACTTTACTTGTTAAAATGCACACGGATAAAAATTCATGATATTTAATTGAAATAATCAAATGTACAATTGAGAACATTGTACTTGTTTAAGTGCTGTTGTCCTGTAACAATAATTTAATTGGTAGAGAACAACAGGACTTAAACAGATGCAATTTTCTCAATTGTACATTTGATTATTTCAATTAAAAATCAACAATTTTTATCTGTGTACAGTTTAACAAGAAAAGTGAAACTTCAATCATGTAACCCTTTTTCACGGTATACTTGACTTTCACGGTGTTTGTTTGTAATCCGTGCACCTTCTTTATGGCTATGGCGTCGCACAACAATAGTTTATGTCCGCCACAATTGAATTGATGTGACGTTTGTTAACTAACTTGGCGTGGGTGAATAACAGTCTGTTGGCAGTAATTTTGTGTCATTCGCAAATAAAGTAAAGTGTAATAAAAGTAAAGTAAGTGTAAGCGCATGCGCATACAGTGATTATTGCTGCCCACTTTGAAACAATTCAGCTCAGCTCTGAAAGCCTGCCTCTGCGAATTAAATACGCCATTCTATCGTTAGCTGCCAATTTCGAGGCCTGTCTGTCTCGAAATTAACAACACAGCTTAGTTTGATTTAAAACTATGTATGTTTAGCTGAAATACGGAGTCTTTCATTTGACCGGTCAGCAATCAAATGTTTAGTAAAGACTTAACACAAACAAACAATGAACCTGGCGTTTGCTTAGTGAAATTGTTCCCTACTTACAATGGTTAAAACAATGCAAAACAATAAATTGATCGTCCAGGAATGACTCCGGAATAGCTTCAGAATGACTCGGCCAACGACTGAAAAAGTGGCCTCTTTGAGGATGAAGGCCAAGGAATTTTCTTGCTTAGATCATGTTTCAGATTTTAAATATGTGCTATAGTTTCTTCAGAAACGGTGTGACACAAGACCAACAACAACAAGTGAAAAGTTTTCATATTTTCATGTGGCTTTCTACTTTTACTCTTGCACAGAAATGGAAAATCTACAGCAAGCAACATCCAATCCATAGTAAGAATACTACGACGTGTTTCACGTACGTAAAGTATGTTCAAGTAACAGCAATAGCAGCATAAAATGGCTGGAGCTTAAATAATGTACTCATAATAGACTCGGGTTTAGCAAGACATTAAGACATTGCACTTCACACAAAGCCTGGTTCTCAAGTTTGTTTGAAATAGATACACATTCAGCATTGGAATTCCGCTCCTGACAGCAGGACACAAAACCACAAGAGCATATAACAACACAATATTTTTAATTTTCGAGAGGTAATTCCTCTCTTGGTCACAAAAACACAAATGAAACACCATAAAAACTCCTAAACCTGAAAGAGACACCCCCAATTAGTGAGCACCATCTTGATCTGGTTGCTTGATTGAGTGGTAGACCAAGCAACCAGATCAAGACAGTGCTCACTAATTGCAATCCAATTTATACACATTCAATTAAGTCAACAAAAAGCAATGCAGGAAAAACAAAGACAGCCGGTAATGTAACCATTGAAATTAATTTAATTTAATTAAGCTGACTTGACTTATAAACCCTATACATTCCTGGATTTTATGTAAACTTATTTTCTGTAGGGCAAGCAACACCAAATGGTTTTAAAATCGTAGTTATCGGGATTTCCACAAACCATCAGGTGCAACTCAGTTCATCACAGTACGTATTTGGATATTCATAGTTTTTAACCTAGCAATTCCTCTCCTAGCCAGTGCGGCAAGTTTGCCGAATCGAGAAAGTGACGATCTTGATATATTAAATCGTACTCAAAATCAACTGAAATGATATCCACCAATTTTAAACTTGTCCCAGGAGCACATAAATCAATTGAAAAGTCGGGTAAGGTGCTTGTTGACTATTCGAAACAGTCAGACCTTAATAGTCAATTAATAGCAAATACGTCATCTGTCTTAAATTGAATGTCTAAAAATACCTTACTGTGACATAAAAGGTTCATCCATGTGGCACTATCACTGAATAGCCCAATGTCAACCGTAAAGAGGATTCAGTTCAACAGGGTCAATTAGGCTTATATAAAATGCTTGTGCCATAGACTTAAGAAACATGTTAACCCTAGACGAACTATTGGCGCTGGTGTCGCGGCGCATGTAGAACATGCGCCATTGAAGTGGAGCCGCTTCGTGTTGCTATTACGTCGCATGTGTACAAACACATTTTCACTCGTAGCTCATGCACCATCGTGCTTGTAATAATGGTGAAATATGATTAGCACATTGTTAAGGTTCGTTATTTTTTTTTATTGTTTGCATCGCCATCTATCGACAAACTGGCGCACCTCAACAATTAGACGTTTTTGAAGCATTATTACAAAATAATGTGCAACTTCCGCTAAATATGTATTGTATTTATCGCCGAGTAATAGTGAAAACGTGTCTTTCCTAAGGTCCGGCAGTTCATTTTACATGCTATCCTAGCCGTAGACTCGCCCAGTGACTCCACTACAATGGCATTCGATTTGCTGCCATTTCGCCCAGTGCTCCCGCTATAGAATGGAACCCCCTCGCTCCAAGCTAGTGCCAAACAAAAACCTTTTGCAACAATGAACAAAGCTTCATCACAGCCCAGACTACAGCTGGTGTTTTTGGACATAGTTGAACCATTCCTGGTGGTAACAATGGGCAGTAGCAAATATTTGCCACGTTTATTGATGATCATTGCAGATATGTTTAGAGCAGATATTATTATAGCAGCCCAGCGTTATATTTAGACTAGCACAAGCATGGACTTCCAATTCCACATTAATCTAAATGCGGTCGAGGAACTGTGGAACAAGAGATGCACCTCATCCATCGGTTCCTCTTATCGGATGTCGTCTAATTGGATAGCCTCTCTTGAATTAAAAAAAACTTATCGTGAAGTGGTTTAAAGTGAAAACAGACGAAGGACTGGAGGTTCATCTAAATTAATTCACATCCTGTCAAGAAGGGCTCGTTTCTTCTCTCTCTGGTTCTCATGCTCCCTCCAGCTTTTAAACATCTAGTACACTCAACGTATTTGGTCTTTGTTCCGGTTAACACATGTCCTACTGTTGCGGTAGTCTATTGCCTGATGTCAGAAGTCCATCCTGGCGTCGTCTGGGGACATGTTCACATCCAATCAGATTTCATCGCAAAGTTAAAGTAAAACTATTTCAACTGTGGTCAGACGACTTTACTGGAACTAGGCCCAAATCTATGTATGAAGAATCCTTACAATCCAAGGGTATAAGACACAAGTCTTACCGCCGTACTCAACTGTAGCGGACAGATGCACCACAGTTTAATGCCTTTAGTATCTAGAGTCTGGTCTCCTGTCCAGGGGTTTTTAATTGTTTTAGGATGTACAGATGTAAGTTAAAATACAGATTTGGTGTTTGTTTAGCATCTCTGTATGTGTGGCGCAGTGGCAACCCGGACCACTGGCTACGTGACCCTGTATCATGGGAGATAGAAACTATTTCCGAAGGTTTTTCCCCGGTTTTTCCGTTTAACTCTCGTCACTCGTGTGACAAGAGTGAGGTGGTCTAATGTGACATGCCACTGACGGATTTTACGGTGGTGCTGCTGCATGCTATCGCAGCTGCAGAAGGTCAGAACACACTCGAGCTTACAGGTAGCCGTACGTGAATCGTTCAGGTCGAAGAGATTTGTTAGTCCAAGATTAAACAGTACTCTAAAACCAACTGTTGAGTAGTTAAAAGCAATTTGATGTTTATGTTTTCTTTTAAAACCACCGTTCCAATGCACAAAATTCGACCCAAGCAGCATTCCCTGTATCATGCACGGTCATGACTTGGAATCAGTATCATGATAAGTCATGATACCGATTCCAGGGCATAGAGATTATACAATATCCAAACTCGTAAAAAGATAGTCTCAAGAAATGTCATATTTCAAGAAGAAATACTTGATGCTCAGCATATTCATCACGGAAAAACGGAAGTAAGTTTGGATCAGTTATATTTGTTGATTGCGTCAATCGGGCCAATCAAGATGCAGTAGCACAAGATGTGACTCCTCAAGCAGGGACATTAGTCCTACCAGAAACTCTTCAAGAAGAAAAACAAGTGTCACCAAGGTTGACTAGAAGTCGAGCAAGACAGACCCGTATTCCATTATCAGAAGTTCTCCTCCAGCTTTGTTCAGGGGGTGAGATTCTGAATGCACCATATGTGACGAGACTAAAGAAAACTTGGACTCATCTAACTTTCATTTAGTACTCTCTACAAGTGAGCTTGAAACTTTTCACGAAGCATTAACTGAACCTGATGAAAACCTTTGTCATGTAGCAATAAATGACTAAGATGGATCGCTCATTACTAACCAAACATGGGAGATGGTTGATCTTCTGCCGGGAGTCCATACTATAGAAAACAAGTTGCTTCTGAAAGTTAAAAAAAAACTGCAACGGGAGAAGTCGAAAGATATAAAGCCTGAATGGTGGCGAAAGGCTATGCACAAAAATGAGGCTTTGAATATTTCAAAACATATTTGCCTATAGCAAATTTGCTACAATCAGATTACTGGTCACAGCTGCAATCCAGAAAGGTTACTGTTTAGACCAATTCGACATAAAAACAGCATATTTAAATGAAACAAGGAAAATATTTATATGTGTCTACCAGAAGGATTCGTCACGCCAGTCCATGAGGCGAAAGTAAGCAAAAGAAATTCGGAATCTTTACAGGTTAAAACAGTCTGGAAGAATGACAGAATGTTCACTTCGTCCAAGAAATGACAAGGTGTGTACCGGTGCAAATCCGATGCTTTTTATTCATCACTGAAGGACAATGTGTCTGAATTCGCATTGTGCTTGTATTGCCAACACGGTGGCTCTAACTTCAATTCCTAAGATGCACCAACTGGCGAAAAAGTTCCTCATGTCTAGTTTCTAAGTATGCCCTTTCCGACCTATAAACTGGCGAAAAAGTTCCTCATGTCTAGTTTCCAAGTATGCTCTTTCCGACCTATAAATTTCATGTTAAGGTCCTTCATAGCCCCTTTCGAACAAAACTTGGAGTTATGGCTTTGAACCAGCCCAGATACATAGACAAAGTCTTGAAGCGTTTCTCAATGAATGACTGCTCGCCAGTTACAACATTCCCAGTTCCCATGCAGTCAAATTCACAATTGGTAAACAGCAACAGATTGAAAAGATAACACCGAGAGACCTTGCAGGAAGCTTGTCTTATATTGTAAACGCACTCATCCCGATGTAATGTTTGCAGCCAACAATTTAGCTCAAAATGCTGTAAAATACTCATTGGACAATTGGAAAGCCGGCAAACGTATTCTGCGATACTTAAAAAGGAACTAAAGACAACAACCTGGCCTTACATCATGATGACTCAGGTCTGGAAGTATATGCAGATGCCAGCCACGCCAACAACCCATCTAACAGAATATCCATTCCTGGAATTGAAGTGACATGTTGTGGAATACCGTTCCTGTGGCATTCAAACTTGCAACGTTTGGTGTCACGGTCGTCAATGGAATTCGAATACAAGACGATATCCAAAGCATTGCATGAACTTTTGTGGATGCAGGAGCAGGACGCAGGAAGCCAGTTCCTAGCTTTTCAGTTTGCTAAGTGCTAGAATACATACAGTTGGCTACGTAGAAATATCTCACACCAACTACATTGATATTCTCTACCACCATGTGCGAGAAAAAATTGACAACGCACCTGCAAATGCTGAATATGTGCCCATGCAAGCCAACATAACGGATAAACTAATGAAACCCCAAAACGGAGTACGACAAGAACAGCTAAGTTAAACGTGTTTTATTTTCACTTGTTAGGGAAGACTTGTCAGACGCGACATATGGCATCACGTATGGAGATCTTTCCTTGAAAGACATCACTTTGGTTGTGACGAAAGAAATGTAGAATTAAAGGAAGTTGAGATGCATCACACATGACCTATTAAGAACTTCTCCAATCCAGGAATGGCTAGAAGATTTTAGACTATGTTTCTAGGATGCTGATGAAGCCTACAGCCTAGCCACCAAATAGGATAAATGGAGAAGTTCACAGACCTACCGTGAACGCGGCTGGAGATACTGCAATTTGAATTTAATTCAAAATGAAACTTTGTTCTTTCGTTATGGGAATTTAATCCCTTTTTCAACCTTAAATTAACTTGACTTTTTACGGAATTTTCCTCTCACAGGCCAAACGTTTATCAAAGTACGATCATTTAAAATTTTGAAATAATTATACAACTTGTCTTTTTTATAGTTTTAAATAACGAGGGATAAGTTTTAAATCAAAGGTAAATCAAAAGTACGGTTTTCAAACAGAGGAAGTTATGAGGATGTATGGACGATGATTCACACTGACCCCCCATGACTCTTCATTATAAACTGGCTTATAAGATGATTATGATGAAAAAAGTCATGACGAAGTCTTTTGTGATGAATCCCGTGGAAGTGTCAAACTGTCTCTGGAAACTTCCAAGGCGAGGGTTGGATACAGTTAGTGTGAATTCATCACCAAGAGCCTGATGATGAAAAACAAAATGACCTAGCAATCAAGTCATAACACATAATCTCCCTCATCAACACCCCCTTATTACTAGTCCATGCACAATAACACTGAAAATGATGTTTACTGCAACCAAATACTTAATCATTAAATCAGTAAATAGTGACAATTGCGTCAGTTAATCCACATCAAAGAATTGCACCATTGTTCCTGGTGGATCAATTTCCTCATGCAGAAGGTTAATCGATGACCTACACACATAGAATACCCAGCAGACAAGGAGTGCAAATGTCACCATTTTACATTCTTATGCTTATTGATGTCGAGGATTTGAATTGATACTCCAATTTATTTCGTTACTTAACACGTTCAAAAATAAGTCACTAAAGAGCACAACGCATAAAACGAGTTAAAATGGTACTAAATACTAAATAGTAGCAAAGTGGACGATTCGGCTTATTTATTCTAGGATTTATAAGAATCAAAATGAAGAAACGAAGTACATACGTATACATGGCATCACATACGTGTCGCCATGCTGGGAGTGAGGAGTTGGACGTAAATGTTGGGGATAAAAAAAAGGGAAGACACTAAAGTGGATGAGGGTGGATGGATTGGAAATTGTACTAGTACAGTTATTTAAGTCGAGGGGAAAATATTTTTTTTAAGTAAAAATCTAATCAGCCATGCAACTTCCACGAGGTACCCCAAGGGTCCCCCCCCCCCCCCGGTGTGTGTTACCTCCATGAGACTTGCCTAACAAATTCATGCATATCAAGCTAAATTCTTCATATTTGGACAACAAGCCATTCTTAAAACGCAAATTGAACCAGCCATGGAACCCCCGTAAAATGCCCCCAAACCCCCAGATTTATTTGTTATCTCTGTTATAACGCCACGAGTTGTACTCTAAAACTGAAAACAATATTACTTTAAATATAAAGTTTTTGTTATCTCACCTTAGTTATTAGGTTACTAATTAGCTTAGTGTTATTAATTACCTGTTACAACTACTTTTAGTGTTGACTAGGTTATTTGAAATTGTTTTTCTATAGTACTTGTAGGTAAAGCATAAACACTTCTGCAACGTGTTACATTAAAAAAAAGTGGTGGTCTTTGGTGAACCCATCCACAAATAGGGACGGACTGGGCTGGGTGGTTAGGTGACAATCGCCACCGGGACTGATGATGGTTACAGGGACGTCATGCACCCACACAATTTTGGAGGGCACAGCCTTTTCCAGCTAGGGGGTTTTGGGGAGCACTGTACGCTCGCCCGGCGGTATCCTGGGCGGAGCCCCGGAAGCTCACGTATTTTCAGAAATTTTAAACAGTTTGGGAACGCTGGAAGACGCAAATTGACACTTTTGAAAATTGCATTACAATGGCGCTAAAATCGTCTTTATTTTTGTGAAATTGGGATGAGGTTGAGGTGGGGGAGGGAAGGGAGCGCGCCCACCCGCGCCCGAATGGGACGACGTCCCAGGATGGTTAGGGGGCAATTTGTTTTGTATTGTTGTCAGTTTTCCAGACTGTGCTAAATAGGCTGCTGATACCTAATCGTATGTTAACTCCTTCAATTGCAGGACTGATGTTGCTATTGTAGGACTGGAAAAAACCTTAAAATAGATATGCCAATCTAAAATATAAAGTTTTCTCAGTATACGACCCTAACAGGATTAAAAAATAAATAATATATTAACGGTTCTCTAAATTAGAGGCTCTAACCCTAACTGAAACTCCAACCTATAAAACCTATGAGCTTGCAAGACCCTCACCAATCACCAGTGGTCAAACGTTTACCACTGCTGGGGCCAAATATTCTCAGTCAGCCCCTGCATCCACTACGTATAAACTAGGGGCTAAAACGACCATACAGTCCACAGAACTGATCAAATTCATCATTAAGGCTTCGCGACTGTCTTCTTTGTCTGTGGGATAGTCGGCATTGTTTATTGCTGGTATCTTTTAGTGAAGAAATTGCAGGATAATTTATAGTTTGTGCACACCCATTTAACTCCCCCAATTTCACTTGACCCAGGAAGAGCATCCAAATTTTCTCTTGCTGCGTAACCTAATTCATTTTATTTTTCGGTCTCACTTCCTGTTTGCTTAACTGATGATTCTTCTGTGCGACAATTTGTTTGAGAACGTTGGAGTGATGTGGGAGGAAGCATGACAACTCTATCAACCTGACGCAAAAAGCACTGTTCACACTTAATTGGCTGCAACTGCAAAATGGGGCCGTGACAACCAGCGAAGGCGATGCTTTGTCATTATCTTCAGGAAAACCGAATTCGGTCTGAGGAAGGATATTTTTCGAAAAAAAAAATAAAGAAACCTCTTGACAGTTAAATTTCTACAAAGACATGCCATAACATGATTTAATTTACGATCAGTAAATTGCCGGCATTGGTCACTTTCGAAATCATGCTGCTAAAATTCTTTATGGAGTTCATGAGACGTATTTTATTAACACTTATGGCTTAGACAGGGACGTAGAGGTTTGAGTTAGGGCGGGTTTACTCAACAACACTTTTCTCGCTTGCTAGCTTTTACTTGGTTAATGCTAAATCTGACGGCCGCTTCTCGCCTTTGTAAGAGAATGCGGCTTTCGAGTGGTCCCTACGTGGTAACCATGGCAAAACGCGGAAGCAGATCTTCTCTTCGTGCCTCGTGACACGACGTACGATGCATGCAACATGACAGCGTCGATTTATGACAACAAGAAAACAATTTTTACTGCTGTACAAGACGACGGACTGATTTCTGAATGCCAACATTCGATGGTTTGTCTTCGATTCGATAACCCCGAAATGTATTGACGCCTTGTTAGATTTTGAATTCTCGCTGCGAGCAGCTATTTATTCTACCGCTGTCTGATCACTTCTAGAAGCTTTTCTTTGTACGACAATAGCAAATTTTGGCAATAGCGTGAAATGACAACGATGTTGTAGCAATGATTAAAGTTACTGTTGTACTTTGTTCTTATCCGTGTTGTTATTTATAATACATTTAATCTGTTATCTACTACCGCATTCATTTAGTAGAAATGGGAAACTAATGGTAAATAAATAGCACCTTTACATTCTCGCAGCTAGAATTTAATCGCGATGGCAAAGTTGTCGTTGCCATGGTAACAACGCTTACTGGATTAGGTAAACCTGACACCGTTTGGGAAAATGCTTGCAGTCGAATAGTCCGTTACAATAAGATAAAGAATTCCTCCAGACGAAACAATTTTCCCAGTCGCTTATGAACGCAAATATTCACTGATTTCGTAGCTAGCCGGAAGAACTAAAACCGCCGCCGTGTTGGAATTTCAGAAGATTTCTAGCTTTAGGGAGCGTTTACGCAACGACTCGCCTTTGCATTCTCGCATCTGAAACTTAATCGCGATGGCAAAGGTGTCGTTGCCATGGTAACAATGCTTCCTGGGATTAGCTAAATCCGACCATCGTTTGAGCAAATGCTTGCAGTCTTATAATTCGTGACAGCAAGATAAAGAATTCCTCCTGACGAAACAATTTTCCCAATCGCTTCTGAACTCAATTATCGACTCGTTTCGTTGCGAGCTGGACGAGCTAGAACTGCCGCTATGTTGGAATTTCAGACAATGTCTAAGCTTCAAGCTGCGAGAATGCAAAGGCGAGTTGTTGCGTAAACACGACCTTAGGGGTCGTTTATGCAACGTCAGTTTTCTCGCCAACTAGCTTTTACTTGATCAATACTACTAAATCTGATGGATGCTTCTCGCCTTTACCAGAGTATGCGGCTTTCGAGTAGTCTATGCGTATTAGTAACCATGGCAACGATCCAGACGCAAATCTTCTCCTCGTGCCTCGTGACATGGCGCACGATGCTTGCAACATTTGAGCGTCGATTTATGACAACAAGAAAACAATTTTTACTACAGTAGAAACGACGGACTGCTTTTTTGTATGCCAGCATTCGATGGTTTGTCTTCGATTCGATAGCCACGAAATGGACGCCATGTTGGATTTTGAAGACTCGCTGCGAGGAGCTATTTATTCTACCGACGTTTGAGCATTGCTAGAAGCTGTACTGTGAGGGAGAATAGCAGTTTTGGAAATAGCGTGAAATGACAACAATCTTGTAGCGATGTTTCACATTACTGTAGCACTTTGTTCGTTATCCGTGTTGTTATTTATAATACATACAATTTGTTACCTATTACCGCATTCATTTAGTAGCAACGGGAAATTAATAATAAATAAATAACGGTTGACTAGCAAATAGCTTTCGGCGAGCGAGAAGGCCTTTTTGCGTAAATGCGCCCTTAGGGGGACCAGCGATTAGCTGCGGTTGCAGAGCGAGTTCTTGCCACAAAATCATGCCACCTGTGACGCAATTGACGTCATCCATCGTAGTTCTCGGCCTCCATTTTAGTTCTCGCTAGGGATCGGCCGATATGACTTTTTACCGATACGATACGATACCGATGGAAGGTAAACCGATCCGATACGATACGATACCGATGTCGATACCGATAATAATAACAAAGCAAGACTAAAAGTTTATATTTTGTACCAAAAAAGCCACTTCGGTTTCTGGTTTTGCTTGGGTTTCAACTGTTGAAATTATCCAAAAAGTTCTGTGCAGCAATAACAGCATTTTTACTCTTATTCTTACTTATGGCTTCAGTACATTCATTTTCTTAGTTAGATTTCAGTTGGTTGTTGTAAAACTTACAGCAGCAGAACCAACAAGTGCCACATTTTCATTCCAAACTGAGCAAATGGCTTTGCTTTTGCTGCACTTGGTGTCAGTTTTGCAGAGAAGACGGTTGCATTTCTTGGCATAACAAATATCTGTATCGGAAGCCTTATAGTGGTCCAATACCGATATGGCAAAAATACCGATAAATACAGATAATACCGATATCAATATCAATATCGGACTATCCCTAGTTCTCGCAGGAGGCTTCCATTACCTTCCCACTGCTGGAATGAGAAACACACCTAAAACAGTGGAAGTCTCACAAAGGTGTGCAATCAAATTAAATTATACAGACGATTATGAGGTTCACCACTGGTACCCAGCGTTTTATTAAAGCTTTTTTAAATTATATTATAATATTCAAATCAGGTGGCATGCTGTTGTTAACTATAACAAATTGATTGAACGTATCTATAATGCGTTAGGTATTTTCAACATGTTTTGCTACAGTAATAGGTCATGTCACCTTTCACGATGAGTCTGAAAATGAGTCCCATAAGTCTGTAAATGCCTAAAGCCCTCCCACAGGTACCTACACACTGCCTTTAATTACTGCCTTCAATTACATATCCACATCACGACGATGTCTAGGAGTGGATTACTTAAAGATTCTGGAAGGTTTAAAGACGTCGGTACTTTAAAGTCGGAATTGCAGATGTCAGTTTTCAAAGAGGGAAAGCCGAAGAGCCAACAAGAATTAAACAAATACAGATGCAAACCTATTCACGTTGCCTTTTGGACTTATAGTATGTCACACTGACTGAATGGGGAATCTAACCCACGACATTTGAAACCAAAGGCCGAGGTCCTACGGCTAAGCTATACTTACACGGCCAACAGGAAACGTCCATAGGCAGCATTCAACACGTGCATATATACATATAAACCCGCCTACGAACGTGTTAGTACGGCTCAGCGGCAGGACCTTAGCTTTTGTATACTAACGTCGTGGTTCGATTCCCCACTTAATCAGTCTGACATATAAGTCCAAAAGGCAACGTAAATAAGTTTGCATCTGTATTTATTTGTGTCAATTTTTGGCTGAATTCTCCGAAACTGGAGATTGAAGGTCTCTGAAAAAGGTTAATTAAATGCAGTGATTGCCATTACAACTATGTATAAGTACGTGTGGTAGGGTTTTAGGCTTTTGCAAACTTGAACATGGTGGAGCCATCCCTCAAGTTGACATGACCTACGCTGTGGCAAAACATGTTGAAACTAACATGATTCTGTTAACATTATGGACGTTAGCGGAACCCAAATCCTGTAGGGGACCAATTGAAAAAAAAAACCATGATGCAAAGGGAAGCCTACACTATTAATAAAATACACCATGCAAAATTTTAGTAGCATGGAAAAATGGAGCAAATGGTTTAACGTCCTTCCTGTTAATAAAATCTAACATTTTGATAACATGATTTCACTGTCAAGATATCAGGTCTGGTAATGCCAGCAGCACTAAGATCATTCCATTTTTAATGAGTTTTCGCTTGTAATCTGCTTTTTACTGTAAGTAACCTTGCCGAAATTTGTCATTTCTCACTTTGTTCTTGTAATTCGTTTGTAGGTGACCAAGGTTGGCAATTTACTGATCGAAAATTAAATCACCTTATGCCAGGGATGGGCATAATTCCATTTCAATGGATTTGAGTCAATTGCCTAGACATCAACTGAGCAGCAAGTGAAGTCATATCCATTTCTACCTACATACCATTGATAAGCAATTCAATTCCAATTCAATTTCATGAGTACGAGTCAATTCCAGCCAAGTCAAAGCCGTGTTTCAATGCAATTCAGATCATTTTGCATTTGCTATTTTAAATTATTTCTATTCAATTAATTTTTGTTTCTCATTCTGACATATTAATTCCAATTCAGTGACTTGCTGTTGATCCAGTCTTAGTTCCAGTCAATTTCCGGTTGATTGAGGAAATATTTTGACCAATTAAATTCAATGCCACCCAAATCAGCCTAAGTCCAGCATAATTTCAGGTACATTCGATAAAATTTTAAGGTATTGCCGAAAATTTAGATGATTTTGGTGAATTATGGGGCTGAAATTGGGTAAATTGATTTGGATTTTGTGAAATTGACCTGAATTTCAAGTTGAATCAAATCAGGTCAAAAGAAAGAATTTTAAGTCAAATAAAAATGAACTCGATTCTAGGCACTGCAATCCAACGGATGACTAGGCAAGTCAAGTCAGCCTGAGTGCAAGATAAGGTAAATTGATGGTCATCAAGCCAATTCCTACCAAGTCAAAGTTTATGATTTCGGCAAATGCCCAAGTTAGCCCAAATCAAGGAAAGCGGAATTGAAAATTAATAAAGTTAATTTCCATGAATTCAGACCCCGGAATTGTCCCACGTAGAATCAATTCCACCATGCCCCAAAAACTGTAATTGAGTCAATTAATTCCAAGTCCGAAATTGATTTGCGGCCATCACTGCCTTATGCATGTAAGGAACGGGAATTTACTTGTTATGAGGTTTCTTTCTTTTTACAATATCGTCCACTCGGATATAATTGATTTTACTGGATATTTCTTGTCCACCATGAAGAGTTTCTGCTTCCAGGGGTGTATTTCCCTAATATTGAGCCAGTCGCAGCATTTAGGGCCAAATTCATAATGACGGCTCAGCGTGAGCTAAGCAGGAGCTCCAGCTCAGCTTAGCAATTTGGTATTCACAATGACACCATAGCATGAGTTGAGCACGGACTCAGGATTCACTCTGAGGCCGACTTTGCAAAATTTGAACCTCGCTCACTTCGTATACATAATGGCAAAGCAAGTCGTGGCTCATGCTCAAAACGTGAGTCGACTCAAGAAATCCTATTTGTGTTTCCGTGCATACCTCAAAGCTCTGCTTTGCTAATGTGAGCTAGGGTCAAACTCACGCCAAAGCTTTACTTTGCTAAGTCTGAGCCTGGATTTCATTATGCTTACCAAAGTGAGTCTGAGCTAGGCTCAGGCTTCACCCCGACTTAGCAAAGTACCAGCTCAGCCTTTGAGTTGAGCCGTCATTATGAATTTGGCCCTTAGTGTCTTACACTATCGGCTATATCTTGTCTTCCTTTCTTGACAAATCTTAGAGTATATCGTGTACTAAGGAGAATTTAATGTATTCTTGTAGATTGTTGCCTTATCGTACAGTTTGCAATTGAAGTCTTTTTTTTTTCTATTTTTATTTACGACTGGGTGGCTTGTTAGATTGACCATCACAAATAGATTGTAAAAATTGATTAGCGAAGCCAGAGAAATTCTTAGCGCATCCATTTATTTTTAGCCCGCAGGGAAGAATGAAGGGAGAATGAATTAGCCTGGAGGTGCAACGTTTAAAATTTGCTGTGAATGTACTTATTCCAGCCAGACGTGTTGGTAAGCCAATGTGCACCATTTTATCTGAATTATCGAAATAATATTTTTTTAAAAATGTATCTGCTATCTGTACATGCCATAATTAATTTGTGAGAAAAGCGAAGATTATTTTGAAGGATTCCGTGACAAAACCAGTCGAACAATGGCATGCAATAACGGGATTTAATTTTCAGTGCTCAATAATATTTATGCAAAGTTGAAAACACACAAGGGTCCAGCCCTCCGCGACCTAACTGGCAACAGCCATATTGGAAGGTGATGTCGTGCAGGGATGGGCTCTTGTGTG
>JAHWFP010172716.1:11887-30269 GCA_023313725.1 Lithobius niger
TTTGAATAATATCTCTGTAATGTGTGGTGCAGTGGCAACCCGGACCAATGCACTGTGACTGAGGTTGGCGCTAATGACCAAGCTGTCGACCCCCCCTCATGATTATAAGTTAACATGTACAAGTAACTGTAAATGTAAATGTATTACTTGCTTGCACATGCAAGTTTTTTGGAACTTCGTGGCTGTGCAAACAACAACTTGAACAATAAAGCACCAGCATTATTATTATTATTTTTAATATTGGCGTGTATTAGGCCCACTTCTGTTCTTAATATACGTAAATGATATAGAAGACTATACGAAAAATACATCAATACATATGTTTGCAGATGATATTATACTAATCTCCATAAACTATAATTACTATATGTTAAGAAATCTATTAAACGATTTTAATAGGATAAATGGATGGCTAATAGAAAACGAATTATACACAAACGAAGAAAAAATTTTTTTTAGATATTGCAGTGTCAAAAATGAAAATCCACCAATTAAAGAATATAGTAAATCACTCGGGGCATAGTATGGGACAACGAACAAATTAAAAAAAAACTCAATCTGTCATTCCAAAAGTAAGAATATTGAAATTTTAAAAACAACGAAATATTAAGGAATGAATACAGATGACAAATGTGACTTTAAAGAACACATAACTAACTTAATAATTAAACTACGACAGAAATTACCTATTTTACACAAAGTAAAGAACATACTAAATGAGATAAATTTTAAAAAATGTTATACGATGCATGGGTAGAAAATCAAATAGTACAAGATACGGTATTGAAATGTATAGTTTCGCACCAAAATATGTCTTAAATTTTGTAATTTCGTCTCTTCTTTGTATTAACTTGTAAAACAAATCTATTTCTGTATAGATCTCAATGGCAGCCCCCACCACTACCTCACCGTCGTGTCTTCTCTGTCAGAGGAAGTGTGAGAGGATTGCAGGCCACGACGTCATTAAGTTGTCAAAAAGAACAAGTACGGTCCTCTTGTCCCACTGTCATACCATTGATCTTGGGGACAATGACACACCCTTCTCCCCCTCCTCCCCCTCCCTCTTCTGTTGGTGTCACATCGTTGCCAATGGAAATCTAACCAGAGGAGGAGGGGAGGGAGGGAAGGAACATCTGTCGAATTTCTCTTGTCACCTGGACAATGGTATCTGGCTTTGATGGTTAGCGTAAGGGTGCACGGCACCATGTCAACGTGGGTTATGGGAGATGGAACTGGAAAACCTAGTCGATCAATTGATTTGTCACGTATTAAATCGGGATCAACATACACGGTATCTCTGAATAAATGCATAAATGGCCATCGTCATGCTGTGTGATTTTGGATTTCCCCGAGAATTCATAATACATTAACAAGCTCAAAGGTGCACAAATTCAAACACTGCACCCAAAGTTTCGAGCAGATCACGGCTCATTTTCAAAGGAACAAGAAGCAACAACAAACACTTTAAAACTGCACCGGATTGCAAGTTAAAGTGTTTGTTCTTGCTTCGTGCTCTTTGAAAATGAGCGATGGCCTGGTCAAAACATTGGGTGTAGTGTTTTAATTTTCGCACATTTTAGGCTTGTTAATTTATTATGCTTCGTCCAAGAGCTTGTTTTTCACTCATTCCACGAATTCACACAATCTGGAAGCAGTTGGACAGTGAAGTGTCCGGTGTGCTAGAAGCAGGACAGGGTTCAGACAAGTTTTTAATACTCAATTTCCCTGACATTTTCAGGTTTTCCAGTTGAATCCAATGGCTATTTCCAGGTGTTTACAAGACGTTTAGTTAGGGAAACAGGCTAGTAGCTAATGTTTTTTAAAAATAGCTGTTTTAGAGATTAGTCCAGAAGGGACTAAACGCATTTTCATCACAGGTAGTGGTACCAGACTAAGATTTGATTTATTGAAGTTGTTAAGCATAGATTAAAATATTTGCTACTAGCCTAGGATTTTGTTTCTGATCTGCTAAAATGGAACTTGCACATCAGAATCAAAGGCATTTATTTCAATTTTTTTTGCCCTTGTCTTTTTCAATTTTCCCTGATTTTCAAAAAAAATCTTGTTTTCCCTGAAATTTCCCTGAGATTTTGGTTTTAATTTCATTTTCCCTGGGTTTTCCAGGTTTTGTCTAAACCCTGCAGGAGTATTTACGCTGTAACTCTTGCTTCATATTCCACCGCCTGTCACAAGGTCGTCTGGGAAAGAAGATGCGAGTTTCGTTTCCCAGCTCAAGGCCAGCTGATAAAGATCACTAGAACCTTACATTACCAAAGGTGCGCTGAGAGGCATAATTAACTTCCTGGAACCGCGGGGTATGATACTGGGCCAGGAAACGACACACGCAATTTCTACCACAATCGGCCTTGACTGGAAGTAACGAACTTCCTTACTAGCTTCAGGGCCGTTTCATCCCTGCTGCTTGCAAACTGCAGCGTTCCTAGACTAATCACTAAACGACACGGGAGGAGGGAACACCATACTTATAGGGCAGTGACATAACGTAGTATTATTGTTTACTAGCGGAGTCGCTCGCTTTGCTCGCTCATTCCGCGTCGTCTCGCTCCCCTCCCCCCGTCTCGCTCCCCCCCTCCTAATTTCATTGGCCGTTCGGTCGGTAGATGGCATCGTATGTTCGCGCTGCTGGCCGTTGCGTTCCGGGCGCAGCTACTATCTCAGCGGGGCTTGGCTGCTACTCTTATAATTTGCCGTTCTGTCGGTAGATGGCGGAGATGGCATCGTATGCAGCTGCTGCAGATGCAGATTGCTGCTGCGCTGCCGATGGCTGCGTTGCGGATCTTGTGTAATTATATATATAGAAGATAACTTTATGGTGGAGCCGACAACTGGGTTAGCTGCAAGGGGCACTGGAGGGGGAAAAGAAGGGCGTCTTACTGAAGACAATGCTGTTAAGAGTGGATTTTTTAGGCCTACAATGCTTTATTTTTGTCGATTTGTTGGCAGTTGCTGACATTTTTAAACAAGTGGAATCTTTATTTTTCAATTGCAACCTAGCAGCATAAGGGATTGGAGAAAACAGCGTTTTTTTTTAAGCCTATGAAATCCTCTCTCAAAGCACTGCCTTGACTAGAAGAGAGGTTGTTTAACCCTCCATTTTAATCTAGTGCCCCTTGCAGCTATCTCTCTTGTAGCCAATATGACGTCACATGACGCTGCTCTATTAGAACAGAATGGAATAGAATAGAATAAAAGGTGTCGGCCGGTTAAGCTTTTTGAACGCCCAAGTGGCAAGCGGAAGGAACCACCATCGTGTCAGATGTTTTTTGGGGCTCATGAAGGAGGAAACGGGAGTACCCGGAGGAAACGCTCGTATTAGGTAAACTACACGGTGCAATTTAATATAGAATATCAGTGAAAGTAATATGATCATTCGCTTAACAGCTGGGACATGCGGTGTCATTAACAATGATATTTCAGCATTCGGTCTTATGGCCGCCCCATCTTTATGTCATACCTACTAGAAGCTAGAAGCAAGTCGGAAACTCCCAAGATGGTGCCCATTTTGGTTCTGCAGTTGTGTAATGAAACAGTCGTGAATGGCAGTTCACAAGCCAACTGTAAAACTGTGTCTTCAGAACATCTCGTTGTCGCGGAAAATAATCGGCTTTTTTCATCATAACCAAACGATGTTGGAAGTTGCTATCGTCGTAGCTTTGTCGATGGACGTTACCATGCATACGGCAACGACATTTTCGGCATTGCTGTATGGCTCGTAACTAGTTGTTTGCGTAGAGTTGTTTGCGTAAACGTGTCCTAAAGCGATGGCCAGCCATGTGTCAACAACAACTGAAAACGATATTTTTATAACAATCCACAAATAATGGGCTCTATGGTGGTGCAGTGGCAACCCGGACCAGTGCACTGTGACTGAGGTGCGTTATGGTCGTGCTGGTATGAATGTATACTCTCATGGCCCAGGGTCGAGGCCCAAAATAATTGTTATTGAGATTGAGATTCTCTACTGCACATTAGTAATTATAAAATGTTGGCTTGTAAATACGCATACAATTATGATTATGCGCTAGCACGAATGAGCTGTTCGAACTTTGCGTTAAAATGCCGCAAACCGCGTTGTCTTTATCACAAAGTGACGGAAAATCCGAACCACTTTAAAATCTTTTCTCCACCAAAAGAGAAATGAAACTGCAGTTACGCAAGACGAATAAGGATGCCACAACGGGTGCTGGTTTATTCGTGGTTTTTACCACGGTGCCGAAACGCAATACCGATACCAACAAGCTTTACCGATACCCGACGTTAATTTACCCGCCAGTTTATCCTATCATTTTTCCTTCCTTTATCCCACCAATCTTCGCCGCGTTGGATTTCTTCAATGAAAACCCACCCCGAGCCGTTACGAATCGCTGGTGCGGGCGATACACTACTCAGCCAGCACAACCCCCGTCTCCTCTCTCTGGGTCTTCATCTAATCTTCTCGAGATTCGGTGAATGATAATACAAGTGTGGGAACCTTCCCGCCCGTTCCTCATTCTGTACGAACACCCCCCCCCCCCCACCCCGAAAGGTCCACCCACCTCCCTCCCACGCGTGTCGCGGGTGCGTAACGCAGCGTACTCGGGTTTCCCTAGGGAGGGGGCCGGGGGGAGGCCGGTCCCGTCACATTGATGAATCGACGTGGCGCTATTCATTTGTCAAGGTAATTGCACTTGGTGCCTTGCAGTGCAGCTCGTGCCGGGGAGCAGCAGCAGCAACCTTCTATTGCTTTGTGGTTTCGGACCTTTCCTTCTTTCCTCGTCACATTTTAGTTCAGATTAAAAACTTAAAGAGAGGCCCCGAGTTAGACACCATCATTACCCCCATTTATCTTTTCAATGCCAAGTTTTTCTTTCTTTTTCAATTGAGTAAATTCATTGTTTCGGAAAGGTAAAGGTTAGGATTTGAAACCCACAACGCTTGATTTATTTGGCTTGTCGCCTCTCAGAGTCGTAACTTCAACAGAGAGGCCCGGAGGCGGGAGCCCAGTCGAGGCCCCCCCTTCATTAAAAATTCAGTTTTTGCCACAGTACAGTTTTGACAATTTAGACACAAATCGCCCACTGGAGGCCGCCCCCCCCCCTTAAAAAACAAGGCCCACTGGAGCCTCCCATTCACCAAAGAAAAAAAAACAGTTTTTGCCACGCAGGGCAAGAGCGCGACAGAGGAACCTTCCCCCATCACTTCACAAAAAAAAGATCTGAATTTGCCACACAAGGCAAGAGTCCAGTGGTGGAGGATCACCTCCATAAAAAAAAATGCATATTTTGCCACACAAAACGACGGCCAGTGGCCCCCAACCCACCTCTCAACAGAAAATAAATAAAACAATTAAGTTGTTGCCACACAAAACACAACTTTCGTGGAACTGTAGCAGTAAAAAATTTAAATTGAGGTCAATGTCGATGGACCCGGAGGCGGTTGCCTCCTGTGCCTCATATGCCACTGCGCCGTGTCAAACTTCTTCACCCCAAAACTGGTAGAAAAGAAGAGAAGCGGTTTTTTGTCTTTGGTCTTTCTAATCGTTCCAATATTTTTTTTTATAAATGTATTCGTAAGCTGTCCGTAATTGTTCATATTCATAACTGCCTGAACTTAGTTTTGCTATCAGCATTAGCAACTGTTCAAGAACCAAAAATTTGTTTTGGGTAGGGGAGGTACAGCAAACTCTGAATTCCCTACGCGGTGAAACAAGGCTGCAATTGGTTCGTGTACCATATTTCGTATTAGATGATTGTTTTTTTTAAAGGGGGGGGGGGGGGGAGGATCGAAGCTTAAATGGCCTACGATACAGACGAGCGATATTTTACAAACGTTTAACTTCGTGTCAGGTCCATTATCAACTGATAATGTCAAAGTTATCCCTCTGGTAACAGTTCTAAGACTAACTGAAACTTCGCCACCCCTCGATCTTTGGACTGTTCCGTTTCTCGCAGACGATCAATTATTTCGGGATAACCCGGTCTACTTCACGGATATCTATTACTTAATGCACGGTGGTGACGTAACGCTAACACATCCCCAAGCTAAAAGTGTAGTCGTTATGTACGGTTAATGTGAAAACCCATACACGTCACAGTGGGTTAATTTTGATTTGATTTTTACGGGGGGTATAAAACCTGCTCCAGCATGTGACATATGACCCGACTTTGCAAAATTACCGTACACAACACAAATTTAACCAGCACACCTCAAATTACAACCAGCATAAACAGGCACATTTACAACCTGTGACATTTTTCTTTCTAGCCTACCACGGGAAAAAAAAAACTCGAGTACTATGCTAGGCCCCCACCCACGGAGAAACGGCCCAACCCGGCAACCTTTCGTTCCGACGGTACAAAAACTAGGCTACTGATACTTTGAAATACACCTAAAAGCCTACGAGACTCAAGCGAATAGCGCATTTTATACACTCATCTTATTTAAACTATAAAGTAGAAAAAATACAGTTTTACCTTAAAACACAAACATCGGTATTACAGAGCGTTTCTCCCCTTCGATCGGCCTTCAAACAGAGGAAGCTTCCAACCCCGTTTCCTACCCGGAACTTCCGTTCAGGAATTTTACATAAGTCGCATGTAAGCATTCTTAAATTCATTACGATTCACAAATAAAATTTACAAACAAGTCTTTAAAAAACTCGAATAAGACGATAAGTTAGCTTGACGTCACACCTTAGCATTAACAGATATCCGTGAATCATAGGCGAATTAACGGCTGTAATTGCTCTTGAGCTCGAAACGGCTAGTCCAATATGTCGGGGCTGAAGGGAAAAACTCGCGCGCAAGCGCGCTCGTGTTTCCCTCCACCGCCTCAATATTGGACTAGCCGTTTCTTGCTCGCGAGCAATTATACCCGTTAAATCTCCTATAATTCACGGATATCTATTACATAATGATACTCACATCGGGATTTTTTCCCGCCTTTTTATCCGTACTTAGGAATTGGCACAGTATGCGATCGTTTCCTACTGATAAAGCTTTTTTTGTGTGTTTCAAAAACAATGGTCTGAAGCAATGGTCTGCTGAACTGAAACGTAAACACTCGTTTTTCTCCAGTAGCTGTGTAAGCTCATATGTCCAGCGATAAATTCTTACATTTGTTTTCTTTTAGATCCTGTAAATTAACGCAATACACTTACGCTGAACGAAGCAGCAAATTATTTTCTAGCTTCCCGCCTAATTATCCTGTTTGGTTTTGGAACATTTTTGTATTTGAACTCGTCAGTTTAATCGATTTCTGTTTTTCTTTCATCAGGCACTCTTTTTTTTTAAGTTGTTTACGAATTCAAAAATTTTCTCCAAGTAATTTAGGATGTTTACGCAAAGTTCCTCGTTTCGAAAAGGGAACAACAGAATTACGTATTCATAATTCAGTCAATTCAGCAAGAATTTAAAATTTAATCAGGGATTTATCGGCTTATTATGTTCTTTAGCGCGAGAGAGAAAGAAAAAAGAAGAAAAAAAACAACAGAAATCGTCATCTAGTTCACCGTCGAGGGAAAACAACGAATAATTGAAAAAAAAAAAGTCTTATCTTGGTTGGCGTTATGTAAGCCGTTAATCCATTAAAATTACGAAAACAGAGTCACATCAAAAGCGATCTAATACGTGTTGAATACGTGGCAATAAGTTTTTAATCTGACGCTGCCTGGAGAACGATTACTTAATTATAACTCGCTTCCATAGGGTGTATTTATGCCTTGATCGCAATACCTAAATCATTGCGAATTATTGATGGCACCAGTACAAATTGCGAACTACGTTCTGTAAAACTATTCTTTCCATAAATCCTACACACTTCTGTTCTGTATGGTCAGACCTGTAATGTTGCGGGCTCCTTTCAATAAACACCTACCTGGAATAGAATCTATACATATAATACGCTTAGGTTGCGCAAGCAAATTCATCATTATTATGCACTACAATGAAAGAGGGTGTATAATGAAAGAGGGCGAGTGACCGACAATGTCAAACAAACAGATGTGGCCTATAACAATCGACATATTGCATTAATAAAGCTAGCTCTTAAGAGTCGACTTGAAAGAGTTTCAAAGTTGGTTGAGTAACAATCACTGCATGCACAACCGTTGTTGGGTTTGTTGGGCTTGGTATCAGAACAGAGAAACGTCCTCCATTGGAAAATAAACATTTACTACCATAACACAAATCAGCAGGGGTTCAAAGAGGGAGCAGAGATGGGGATATTCAGACCACACAATAGGGGAAACCGGGGCCCACTACAGTGTTACTTACGCGCAGGTATGCGGGAACCAGCTAGCCGGCGTATGTTACGCCGGGGGTACAGCTAGTACAACAGAAAATAGAAGGCGGCAGCCCCACTGGACATTAAAGGCACCGACCTACTCTCCGAGAAAGGAAAAATCTCCCTGCGTTTCACTTTTGTTAAAAATTCCATTTTTCCTTCCAGTTAGTCTTTAAACTTCAATTTGTTCACACTGAATGCATCAGTTTCATATTTTTTTTTTGTTATTTAAACGAATTAAATCGATCGCTACGTTTACATGACGCTTCAGAGGGATACACATCGCACCCTTCTCGCTTCCTTGGTTCTTGTAAACACCCGTTCGTTAGGGCTACGGATATGGAGGCACCGAATGGATTCGCTTTACGGAGGTGGTTTGGGAGTCGGAAGGGGTTCGTCTTTACTCACGTTCACGTTAACACTCGTACGCGCACTGGGTCATTGGTGATGGCGGACGCACTTACGGCTTTTAAGTAATTTGTGTAGACAGGGAAGAGGGGAGGGGAGGGGGCAAGGGCGGCTTGGGTCGAATGCTCCCCATAACAAATTTTCAAATGTCCAAAAAATTGTCTCCATTGAAAAAAAATAGTTGAAACAACACATTAAACAACAGAAAAAATTAGTTAACCCTCCCCCAAAAAACCGAACAAACAAACGAAAAGTTAGCACGACATCATGTTAACTTAACAATTTTTAGTTGTTGAAATCACAAACGAAAGGTGCTAGCGTTCTCGTCTACAGGTTCCGCTGTTTTCATTGTTTCATCATGAATTCCCGAGTCCAAGCGTAAGCCCTTTACTGTGTTGGACTCAGGGAAAAAAACGTTAAGTGAGCAAAAAAAGGTACACAAGGTCCACGAAAATTATGTTTGAAGATCCCCCCCCCTCCCTCCATTTTAATACCTGGTTTACAGGCCTGCTAGGGAAGCCACAAGCGCGTCGCATACGTTGGGCGAAGGTGGGGGAGGGGGGGGGGGGAAGGGTGGTAATGAAGCTTAAGGGTGCGTCGACACCTAGGGCATTAGCACCAGCCTCAGTCACAGTGCAGTGGCCCGAATTGTCAGCATACGTTTGGTTAAAGCGTTTGAAATTACCTAATTTACTACAAAAACATGATAGGAAGGAAGGGGTTTTTAAGTGTGTACTGGCTTGATTCCTTATCCGATCGCGAGCTAACGTCTTATAAAGACTAGATAGCATCTACTACATCTACTTGCATCTACTGCATAGCACCTGTCACCAGACATGGTTCCTTGAAATAGCTTGGGATCGTGGGAAGCTAAAAAAAAACACACTGAATTAGACATCGTTCTTGTGCAGTTCTTAGTTGCTTAAAGGGGGGATTGAAACCAAATGATAGGCTGCAGCATCCGTACCTATTTACTGCTATCTAGTGATGTCCAGCCCTAACTTTCAACAAGCGAAGGAACACACAAATAAATTTCTTTTTATGAATCGAACAAGCCACGTGCCTCCTTAATTATTTAGTGTAAAGTTGGTGCGTCCACGTGCACCAGGGCGCAAGCTACAAAGTTAAAGCCTAACGACATAACGGGCGCTTTTTTTCCAGCTACTCATGAGGCGCATTTTTTATTCCAGCTCCGTTTTGAAACGCAGATTTTGAACCGCTAGGTTGGCGTCATCTAGTGACAGTCATATCGTTGACGTTGGCGTCTTGCTCCCTGCTGCACGTCGAGGCACCAACTTTACACTCAATAATTAGGGAGGCACCTGGCTTGTTTGCTGCGTAAAAAGAAATTTCTTTGCGCATTCCTTCGCTTGAATGTAGAAATCAAGTGCTACGTAGAACTCAATAATGGCAGACGGCGCTTGCAGCCTATCATTCATTGACTAGGTACCTTTAAGGAATTCTTTCATCATGATATCCGCGTATTATTTATTGCTGCGTTGGTGTGGCATATTTTTTTTTAATTAGGCTACACCACTTGTTCACGAACCTTCGACAGTTACCCCTATAGAGCGGTGACATTTGCCGCCATATTGGCACCAGTATGGGTTATGGAGGGCATAACTACAAGGTGCACTACATAAAAATGGAGGGAAAAACAACGGAAGAGCGGATTTCTTACGCTTAAAATAACGTTGTTTTCGCCAACAATAAAAATCGCGCGTTTTAGGTCTAAGAAATCACTCTTCACAGCATCGGCTTCAGTATGACGCCCTTCTGTTTCTGTCTACAGTGAACCTTGCAGCTAACCCATTAAGGCTCCAGTATAGAGTTGTATACAATAATACTACGTCGTGTCATTGCTCTATAGGGCAGTGACACGACGTAGTATTATTGTATGTAACTCTATGGTGGAGCCAGTTACTTGGTTAGCTACAAGGTGCACTGATGGGGAAAAAGAGAGCGTCTTACGAAGCCAATGCTATTAGACTCGATTTCTTACGCCTAAAACGCGCGATTTTTGCCGATTTCTTGGCAGTTGCTGACATTTTTAAGCAAGTAGATTCTTTATTTTCCAATTACAACCTAAGCAGCATAAGGGATTGGAGAAAACAACGGTTTTTTAAGCCTACGAAATCCACTCTCAAAGCACTGGCTTGACTAGAAGTGCCGTTGTTTAATCCACCATTTCAATCTGGTGCCCCTTGCAGGTATCTCTCTTTAGCAATATGACATCACTTGACGCTGCTCTACAATTAAAACGCAACCGTTATATTTTTTCGTATCACTGTTCATACCTGTGATTTTCACGCCCCTTCTTACCTAAATCCCACCCAACCCCCCACCATGAAAAATCCCTCAAAATCTTCTAAAATTCCTCACCAATCAATTTTAAGGGACCCACTGTGCCCAACACAAGGAGGTGCGGGGGAGGGGGAGCGAACCCTTTTGGCGGCGCGCGCAACGATCCGCCCGACCTCCGAGACAGGGTGGCGACGAGTCAGCAGCCATCGGGTTTAATGGCCTGGAAGGTGCACCAGGATGAAGCAGTCGAGCAAGTATGGGCCAGGAGGGAATCGTTGGGACCCTCCACTCTTCGCCTCTGCCAGAGGTTATACTGCGCTGTAAAATGGAGCTGTAAACCAAAATGACGTTGCACGCATCGCAAATGGCTGGGTTAAGCCCTCTAAACTTGAACACGTAACCAAGTTATTTTGGCGAATTCACGGACGGCAAGATGAGATGGGCGCATCATATTGCTTTTCCGGAATATTACAAATTTGTTAATTGCGGTACAATGCGTACAGATCTACCAGACTACTAAGGCGCATACGTTCTAGCCGGTTGGTTTTCCTGTAGGGTTCAGTTTTGCAACTTTGCTTCGGACGCGTGTAAATGTTGCTAGGCATTCGTTTTCCTATTTTTCCCCTCGTGAGAAACGGTTTTGGTATTACATTCACTAACCTATGAATGTTGCAAGAGCTATTTCGCGCAGGATGCACGAAAATCGTGAGAAGGTATGTCCATTTAATTGTCTGATATTACGATTCTAGGTCTCAGGTGAGGCTGATGGATTTCAGTGCCATTTAAAAGGAAAAACAACCTTCTCACCACACACGAGCATCCTGCGCGGATAGGTTTTGCAACATTTAAATGGGGGAGGGGGGAGAAAAGGGTTTTAACACTTGATTTATGCCAAAAAATTACAAATTTAAATAAATAAATAAATCATCACGTAAATAGGATTTAAAGCCTCAGCCGTTATATTTGTTATAACATGGGCTATTCAAATTTCGAATTGGACTAGCTGTTCGCAACAGACCGGTACCCAATGGTTAGCAGACCAGCGCCGGTCCGCGCACCACAATTTGAGCAGCTACCGTTGGTGTAACGTCTGTCTAATATAACGCATCGCACGCTTACGTCAATCCCGTTTTTTTTGCTGGCGCAGTTTGACGCTAATCGCACACCATACTACTCTTGTTTTCTTAACGTGCTTCCAGGAAAACAAACGCACAGGTACTGTCCTACGTTACACAACTTCGACCCTAAAATCCCATCAGATTTGGGACACATAAGTGGCTATAAATCAATGGCTCTGCAGTGGAGTTGTGCGTCGAATGTACATATGGAACAAGATTTATTCCCTAACATTTTATTTATCAAAGTACGTAGTGGTTTCCAAAACTACCATATATGTAACCAATAATCTGGCCCGGAAAACTCACCACTGTTGGAAACAGTTTGGCTACCCTCTCGACAACATGCGTGCACAGTCATGTTGCGTCCAAAACTACAATCAGTACTCGCAACTCAACAGAGCATTCCGGAGACGGAAAGTGACGTCACACCTTCGACGCGACCAGACACGACTAATGGATTTGTGCGGAATAAAACCAGCCGAACATACAAAATAGCCAGAAGAGACGGTGGTTGGTAGTGGTCTTTTGAGCGTGAGCAAAGAGGTAACAGCCTTACCGGAAGTACTTTCCCATGCATACACAGTGGAGGGATGAATCATTGCGTAACTTCTTGCGGTTTTAACAACACTGCATACGGGCCAGAGTGTCTCCAACAGTCGCAAGTTTTCTCGTGTTTGGATGGGTTCAAATAGGTTTAGCAAAGCCATGCGTTTCCTTTACTTTCAGTGTTTAAGCACTTGCAGTAATATGTGCTAAATGCCTACGTCATGATGCGTCACCAGCGTCACTATAGAAACCAACGGAAACAGCAACCCAGCAGATCAGTATACAGCAAGCTCCGTAACATGCAGCACAAAAAAAATGGCCACTGCCAACTGCATGCAATTGCCGTTATCGCTTAAATAGCTAAAAAAAAAAAATGTTTTCGTCACGATTTTCATTGACAATCGACATGAATAAATTGAATTTTATGGCTGCGTCTTAATTTCTTTACTTGCATGAAGCTTTCCGGTTTTTCACTTGCACTCGCTGTATGTGTATAAACTCGGCAGTTTTTGCAGTAGACGATCAAATTTGTTATTGGCGGGAAAAAGGCCATCTTCTTTTTGCAGGTAAGCTAGCACCTGTTTTATTGGTGCTACCTTACCTGCAAAAACAAGATGGCCAGTTTCCCGCTAATAAAATATTTGAACGTCTATACTACAAAAACTGCCCGGTTTATATACATACTGTTTAAATAAAAAATCGCAAAGATTCACGCAAGTAATGCAATTAAGACGCAGCCATAACGTTCAATTTATTCATTTCGATTGTGGATCAAGCGCTGTACGATCCGAGGAATAAGAGACACGTCTAATATATGCAGCACTTAAAGAAATGCAGCTAAATTGTAGGTAAAAGACGGTTATGGCCAATTGCTTTAGCACTGCAAGAAAAAGAAACGAGACTTATCTCGTAACACTATGGACACGCCAGCTGTTCGGTAAGAAGAAATTCAATTACAATTCCAGGAATACGCCCATTTTTTTGAAGCCAAAAAAAGTCAAAATCTAGTTTAACTAGTTGCTATGAAGACACTCCAATGTAATCTTAGACCGTGCATCGCACGAAAACCAAAAGGACTATCCGAACCAAACTTTGCATGCAGTAGCACGGGAGTCCGGAAAAGGTTTATCAAAAGAAAAATCCGGAATCGGACATAGGGTTGTGGAATCATCAGGGTGACAAAATGGACCAATAGCAAGAGCCAAAATCAAAACAACAACGAGACTCGAAGCAGTTTGTAATTGTTCAAGGCATCCGATTGTTAAAAGATTGATTGTTAATGATAAACAGGCGATAATAAACCAAATTCAAGATATTTCCACTTCTCGTCGACCGATTTGGACGTTTGGCTACACCATTTTCACGGTTTTTTCAACACCTTTCCAATGGCCCGAACCCCAACCAACTGTCTCTTATTGTTTAGAAATTACAAGGCACATCCGATCCCATCCGATTGACAGCCAAACAGCAAAGAACGCTCCATTATGTCGACAGTGGAACTGATGACGGCCCTAGTAATATGTTTGAATGTAGGTAGGTACGCTGTTGCAAGGAAAATTTTCGAAACCTCAATGGCAAAATCGCGTGCATACAAAATCTACCGTATCCTGGTATCTAGGATACCCGACAAAACCACTGTCATCAGACAAAAGCCGAAAAATCATGTCATTTGTTGTACATTTTCACCTAAAACAAGCTTTTCATCAGACAATTTTACATTCTGATCAGACAATTTTACATACCGGATACCGTACACTTTGGTTGATTTTGCATGTATGGCAAAATGCTCTGTGGTTTATAAAATCTAGCGGCATTTAAGTTGATGCAATTACAAAGCAAGTTTTTTCGTGCCACAACAAAAATATTACAGGTTGTTAGTTTTCAGGCCAATTCACCATACAAACTCATTGGTGCCCCCCATCCAAAGCACCGCAGGTCCAGACTTTCTTTCCCAAAATTGCTGTGATCTACATCGTAATGTTCGAACTGTTGCTTATTTTTAGTCCATTAGGAAAATCCTGATGGTGGAGTGGTACTGGGGGTTGGAAGAGTTAACCTGACAACCAAGTGGAACACAGTTATTTTCCAAAAAATGCTAAAGGAACACCTGGCCAAACTGCCGTGAACTGGCCGACTGCAAAAGTAGAAGTAGAGTTTATTAAGGAGCTAGGAACCATCTGGGTTACGCGTCCCAGTCAAAAAAGTTAACATTATCCGCACAGTTAACGAAAAAAATAAAATAATACAATTCACACAGTCAACACAGACCAGAACCATCCAAACAATTTCCAAGCTCAAATGCAATGCTCATAAAAAACAGATCGATGACGATCTTCGTTGCATAGCAAAAACGAAGTACCTTCTGTAGGACTTAAATGGAGCGATGGCATGTGGCCCGACAGAAAGTTGCTATGCAAAAGGGGGAGGGGGGGGGGTTAGTGTACCCATCTGTACCCAGCGTTGTCCATCTTGTATCGACGGATGGCAACGTAAAGATTGCTGATACACTGGAGTTCCTTAAGCTAAGAACAAAACTGAGTCAGAGAATAAGAGAAGCTTTACTCATTTTGGTAATGTGTTGAATTTGGTGGTACTGCGCTCGTCCGCCAATTGATACAGGGGCTTATTAACCCATGTTGTGGCCCTGATATGAGGCAGAACTTGAAAAGCTGCGCCCTCACCCTGATATGGGGCCCCCAGGTTGCAGGGCCATCAAACTAAGGTGTGATACTGGGCAGGTCTATGCCACGAGGAAGAAATAGACAAACCATTATGACTGTTAAAGAGTGAAAAATACACCCTTTTTTCTTCTTAGTAAAATTAGTAAAGGTAACGGCGTTCTTCTGAATTGAAGTGTAATGTTGGGGGCCCCACCAGGCCCCTTCTTCAGTTGGGCCCTGAGGCAACTGCCTTGTGGGCAATAAGCCACTGAACTGATGCGGCTTAAAAGGATGACGACAAGAAATTCATGACTTAGTAATGGACCCTAAATAAATAAGCTCAACTGGGGCATCGCCAAACGAAAAGAAACGTGACAACTAGGGGCAGGCAAATAGAAAGTGCTCCACTGGTTCCCAAATCGATAAGGAATGGACAAGGCCTGGATCGTCAGCATGCCCGTTGAGCAGAATGCTCGAATCTAAGCAACAAAAATTTCGTTGCGTTGTTCTGTTACATTGCCCTTTTGGAGTTGTTGCACCTTCACCAGTTCTCCGTATTTTTAACGATTATTTTTATCATGAAAACTAAGGGCATAGTAGTAAACAATTTCTCACACGTTCACACTCCATCATGCACAACCAGGATTCTCGCCTTAGCATCAATGGCAAATGGGTTAGTTGTGTAGCGATGGAGGCAGTGGGGCGCTTTTGGCACTTCGTTCGATCGCATCGATGGATTTATTATTGAAAGTGGCGTCAATGGTTGTCCCCCAGCTGGAGCCATGCACACGGCCGCAATCAATTGGGGGAAGTGGAGTCACGTGACACAGCAGATGGAGGGTCCACAATGGACGATCAATGGAAAGGGAGGGGACGGTGAGGCGGGGAAGGGTAAGGGAAGTAAGGATGAGCATACATAATATTACCTCACATATCCTCTTAGGGAGAGACGGGGACAATAGACCATTGGGTTCCAAGTATATTGGGAGAAAAAAATGTCGGATGGATTAGGTATTGAGTTAGGCCTTGGCCATTGAATTCTTTTACCTATTGAACGGTATTACTAGGTTCTTGGTCGTTTATAAGCAGCAGAATAAGAGTTTCGACGAAGGTTTAGTCGGGGTGGGCGGTAACATTTCGTTGACCTCTCCTCCTGACGTCATGGACCTCTGAACGGATACTAACAAACCAGGGACGAGACGTCATTAAACTAATAACAGTACCACTAAATCTAATTTTTGGGGGCCTAAATTTAAACCGGTCTGAACTGAATTTTTTTCTGAAATACCTGAATTGACGTCTAAACTGAAACACTTTTAAAACTTGCAGGCGTAGACTGAAGCGCATATAAACTGAATTTTGTCGAAACAGAACTATTGCCAATAAGCGAAAAGATGAGAGCAATTAATTAATTACGTCTAAAGGAAAATTCGTCTCAGCTTCTCCTACTAATTAAGCGTTTTTGGAATTGGTTGGAGTTCAGCTGTAGCAAGAACGGTAGGCAGACTGAGTAGTCAGTCAAAGAAGGTTACAATTTTAGACGAAGATCGTTCTTTCAGATTCTGGACGCAGTTCAGCTTTTAGTTAAGAGCCAAAACCCAGTTAAGAGTCCTAGACCAACTTCAGTTTTACATGTGCGTTAGTCTCTGCCCTTAACCGAATTTGTTTTTGTTTTTCCTACATCTGTCTACAATTTTTCCCAATTACTATCGTTGTCACAAGTCATCCTCAGCAAACTAATTTTCAAAGGTGTCCTGCTCTATTTTGAACCGTTTGGTATTCGCAACAATATTAACGGGCAAATACACAGAAGAATGAATGATAAGGATTTTGGGGAAAATTATTGATTTAGTTCACACTGCGTGAAGTTACTATTACGGTTAGGCAACCTAGTTGACTGTCACCAAAATTCACAATATTATCCAAAGAAATGGACCCTACAAAAGATTGCCTAAAATTAGCAGGTTAATTTCTGGCCAATTGCTTCAATTTTCGGTTAAACCCATCTTGAGACTAATCATGTGTTACCCTTGTTAGAAACAGCACATCGCCACCATTCATAGGAGCCTTCTTAACAAAAACTACACTGTAAACGGTCGGGGCACTTCGGAAACAGTTGTGGAACACATAATGTGATCTAAACACATAACAAAGTGCTCCGAATAAAACACAAGTGTTCCCGATCTGTTCCTGATCCGTTCTACAGGTGTTCCAGATGTGCTCCAAGACTGAAACAAAATTTCTTAGACTCATTTGGACCACTTGACAGATTAGAACATTTAATTTTAGAACGTTTTAGAGGTAAGAACACGAGTATAGAACACCTGAGCAAGTGCACTTTTGTTAGAACAGATCTACTGAAACCTGTTTCCTTATTAATTTTGGATCATTTCTGTTAGCACAGTTTTAATAAGAACACATTGAGTCTAGAACAGTTTTCTTTAGACTGGTTTCATTTAGAACTGTTTGTTTTATTTATTACATGCTGCATTTATGAGATCGCTATATTGTAAGAACAGTTTGATTTAGAACACTTTTTACACCGGAACACTTATACAATGTCAAATGATGCTTTAACGGGTTTCCTTAAGGTCATTTCCATTAGAACGGTTTTTCAGTGGTACCATAACGTGATGAAAGCACCAACATTCAGATCGTTTTAACGTAGAACACATTTAATCAGCACATTTCAGGAACAGATCTAGAGGCAACACTTTCTTTGTTAGCTTATTACCATGCCTCATTAAGATTACTTCAGTTTAGACCAGTTGCCTTGAGATCATTTTGGTTAAGAACACGTTTATTCAATGCATTTCAGGAGAACAGATTTGGTGGCAACACTTTGGTTTAGAACATCTGCCTCTAAGAACATGAGGTTAGAACAGTTAATGATAAGAACATCTTACACTTAGCTTATGACTGTGCTGGTTTTAAGATTACTTCAGTTTAGATCAGTTACCTCGAGATCATTATGGTTAAGAACACGTTTAATTAGTGCATTTCAGAAGGAACACACCTTTTGGCATCACTTTGTTTTAGAACATCTGCTTCTAAGAACATGTG
>JAHWFP010172717.1:0-34881 GCA_023313725.1 Lithobius niger
ACTTTCCCCCCTGTCGATCCTCGCCAACGGTTCGGCACAAGTGAAACATATACATAGATTCCTGAAGTGAATACAAAAAACTAAGCTTCCAAGACCGGAGAACTTTCTTTAGTTTCAGCAGAGTTGTTCATTGGTGTATCTTTTGCTCTGCTGTAAAGGAGGACCCATTGTGTCTGACATGATGTGTGTTATCCAGTGCATCCTGCATGCTAAATGTGCACCTTGTATGTAACTATGTACCAGTGTCATTCTGGGCAATCAGATTCATATGAAGTCGCGTAATACATCAATAAAGTTGCTAAGCGACAGTGATTAGCGCCAAAAATCATGATCTTACTGCTAGTATTGGTTGTCCCTTCCTTTTCCATTAATACACTTAACTTAATATCAGATGTAATGCGTGACGACAATGGACATTACAATGGCGATGAGTAATAGCAACCCATTACCTTAGGAATTCTAAATATAAAGTATTAAACTTAAATTGAAGCCTGAGCCTACCTTGTGCATGGAGGTGGAAGGATGACGGGAGGTCATCGTCATTCAACTCCGTTATTAGGTTTTCATCAAGGATTCCCAACTGCTTCCATGAATCACTGCAGTGCTGTTGGATTTGAGTTTGACTTGTCTGGCTGCCAGTGGGTAAAATCTTCAGCAAGTTTACAAAGTACTGTGCTAATTCTTGATATTTCTCCGCGTTTGTCAGAAATAGTGCTCATTGTTTTTGTAATGCACTGGTGTTCGTTGGAAGTTTTAGCGCTTCAAGTTTGCAGCCGTTAACATAATTGAAGTGCTATGGTTACGTTGTTAATCAATGTACTTTTAGTGACCGAACATCAGATTTCTGATAAAGTTATTAAACTTCAAATTCTTTAAAAAGTAAACCCATGCAACACTAAAAGCCAGACTTAAATACCTTACTACCTAAGGAAAAGCTAAGAATTAACCTACATAAGGTTTACCTGTATTTAAGAATTGAAAGCTATTGCATTAATTTAGTATAAGTAATAGTTATTGGTTAAATACTATTGGTTATCGATTTTTAACGTGCAGCTGCGATGATGTGGCCGGCGAGACATGCAAATACATCGAGGGGGGTAGCCCCGAGACGGATTTGCATGTCGAGCCAGCCAAATCATCGCAGCCGTACGTTAAAAATCGATGACCAATCGGGTATAACCTATAACTGATTTATATCACGGTCCAGCTAACTCGTATTTAATGAAAATGTGTTTGTGTTTGTGTTTTGTGAAAATTGCTTCAAGAAAACTGTGATCAATCAGTATCTCGATACGAATGAAGGTCATACCATTTTAGTTTGTGGAGGGGGAAGTGTGTGATACGGACGAGTTCTTTTGCTCAAATTTTGTGAAGGGAGGGGAGGACGGTGGGAGTTACACAGTTTAAGCGTCGGTTTTTGCTGAAAGCTCGTTCGTGTTTATCAAAGCGTTTATTGTGTTTGGGGTGAATAATTCGATATGTGACACAGCAGGGATAACGTGACATTGCTGGGACAGTCTGGAAAGGTACGTAATTCATTTTGTGCGTTTGTAGTTCGAGAATTGTTTAAAAAATACGGTAATAGGGTATTGGTGTGAATGAAGGTCATTCCATTTTAGTTTGTGGAAGGAGAGGGTGGGGGAGTTAATGCTGACATGTGAGAGTTTGCAGGGAGGATTTCATTCCTTTCGTTTTGTAGGTTTTTATTGCGTTACGTTTTTTTTTTTTTTTTGCATGCTATATTTGGTTGTTGGTGTGGGCATTCCCGGTCGCGTAATCCGGAAGTGTCAAAAGTGTGGGTTATCGGAAAGTGTGGGGTAACTTGATAAACCAAACTTTTTGCGATGACGCACACTTCCAGTAAGTGGTGTTGAGATAGCATGACGTCACAGCCTTGATATAAATAGACATAAATCGCTGGAAATAATACTAAGGAAAATTGGAAATTAAGCCAACAGCAAAAATCATACACTGGAAATAACGTAGTTCACAGCCTTGATATAACATAAATTAATCATTTAATACTAATTTTGCAAATCAAGCAGCCAACATGAAAAATAAATAAAAAAGAAAACGTATGGACTAAACAGTTCATTAATAAAACTAATAAATCAATGATCATAGACAAACCAAAAAAAAATGAAATTTTAAATTTCTGAAGGAAATCAAATTAACAAAGGCCTCAGGATATACCAGTATGACTAATATGACCAATTGGTGCTAAAAAAAATTTGTGAAATCATAAGAAAGTAGTGCTAATTTTGTTTGCACTCAAAATTAGCAATGAAGAAGCCAAAGTGCACAGACATAAATGCAAAAACGAGTGATATTTCGATATTAGTCTACAGCAATATCTTCATCAGACAATGAACAACACAAATATACACATGTCTCGCCATTATGAAATGTTGGCGATGGTCATACAAGTACAGGAGAGGCATTTTAAAACTTGAAATTTGCATCTTTTTGTCTTTGGAATGAGTACACATAGAAACGCCTGGCAGGCAAAGTACCGTTGTACGGCTTCTGTTACTAGTGTTGTGAGTTTCCATGTGTATTACGGAGCGCAGGTGATGTGCTGAAATCAGTCATGCTTGTTGGTGGAGTATTAGGTGTGACCACTGCATGGAAATGTCTGTAGTTAGTTTTGAAGTGGTTGTGAATTACCAGAGTGGCTGGTTTCGGCGTCACGATCCTTGAAGGTTCCCAAACCTGGCTTAAATAAGTCAACGGAACGATCAACCATTTTAACCTGGAAACTAGTTTTCAATGTCGTAAAATTGGCTCAGATCGAGACAAAACCTGAAATCCAGCTTTTTCCAAACGGAGCCGCCTTGTTTACCAGTGCAGAAGTCGCACTTAGCTTTTCAGTTTTACCATTGAATGAAACAGTTAGGTCAATAACACTGAAGAATTTAGCAATGTCCTAATCAAGATTTAAGTGTGATTGAGTAGTTTGAAAATTTAAATTCTAAAATGTTTCTTACACTACCTAAGTGAGATTAAGAGTCGCATCTGGAATCAATTTCTAAATCCAATAATACACTATTAAGATAACATTTTAACCATCCATTTAGAGTTTTTGACAGAATTATCTGTCAAACCTAAATTTAGACTAGGCTATAACAGCAATAATACATCACTTTTTTAAAGCTAGCCCTATGATATATATTTAAATCGCACTTTCAAATCATTTACAAAAGAGGCTATGCACTAATTCAAAATAATTACTTTTAAATCTATTTACTGCTTCTTTCAAATCTTAACCTTTGAAATTTTTCACAATTATTTCATCTATAATTTCTTTTTTTCCCTTATTAATTCACTTATTGTTTTCCATATTATTTTCTTATTATTTAGACAGTAATCAAGTGTTTGCTAAAAAAAAATGTTGCTTATCATTAGCCAAACTACGATTTACCTGATTTTTTGTGTGTCCTTAAGTATTAAATTAATACTTGAACTATTTTTTACATCTTTTTTTCCATAAGGAGAGTTACTATCTTATATTGGTAGCGTACCACACCACCCCTAAACCCACCCAATATGAGATGTAGCATGGAGAATTGTACCCCACTAGCCAGTAGCGTACCACACCACCCCTAAACCCACCCAAGATGAGATGTAGCGTGGAGAATTGTACCCCACTAGCCAGTAGCATACCACACCACCCCTAAACCCACCCAATATGAGATGTAGCGTTGAGAATTGTACCCCACTAGCCAGTAGCATACCAAACCACCCCTAAACCCATCCAAGATGAAATGTAGCGTTGAGAATTGTACCCCACTAGCCAGTAGCATACCAAACCACCCCTAATCCCACCCAAGATGAGATGTAGCATGGAGAATCGTACCCCACTAGACAGTAGCGTACCACACCACCCCTAAACCCACCCAAGATGAGATGTAACGTGGAGAATTGTACCCCACTAGCCAGTAGTGTACCACACCACCCCTAAACCCACCTAAGATGAGATGTAGCGTGATGAATTGTACCCCACTAGCCAGTAGTGTTTGCCCCAGTTAAGTGTTTGCTGAAAATGGCATCCGGACTGTCGGAAAACCTTTCAAACTGCTCGTAAAGTTATCCATAATAAGGAAGCCGAATTGGATGCCCATACCTACACTGGGGTGGGGGGCGTCAGAATCAGTTTGAGTCATGATAAAACCACAGTGCGTTTAACTAATCATGGCCTTATCAGGCATAACACTGCTAGAGCTTAGTGTATGCCATCTCGTGTTCATCTTGTGGTAGAGGGAGGGGACAGCACTTTGATGCAGTGGAGGCACGTGACAGAGCTAAAGACCTTGGAAAGCACATCAGTGACACACGACACCGCCCAGATTTCCGTGAGATATCAGAGATCCACATAGAACAGTACCATGTTTTTAAGACTGAAGTTAGAATCATGAACAATAGCTGCGAATCAGTGTATAGCGCTCAATTTGCAAAAAGTGTATCCATTAATGAAAGAATGGGTTGGTATTTACAAACAGAACGTGAAAATTAAAGAAGAGGACAATGTGTCAAGTTGTCTGGTTAACGGGCTAACCTTGGAAGCATATTCTTGGTGCAATGATATCACTAATTTCTAAGTCCGGCCTTTTTTGTGGTTTCTTATACCATTTATAGTTTTATTTTGGATGCTTTTTCACTCTACGTTAATTTCCATAGCCCGCTAGCCACTCCACTACCAGGGGCGACTGTAGGGATCTGTATTGATAGTTTTTCCACCGTTTCTGCCTATTCTAACGTCACTCATACCACTGGTAGCATCACGTATGTCCCAAGTGACCAGTGAACTAAGGCTAATGGAAGACATTGTCGCTATAGACCTAGATAAAGTGTTTTTCTAACATGATACACGTTTTATTGTTGTTAAGCTCACAACATTTTAACCATGAGTTAAATATTCAGATTTCAACTAATTTAAGGTTGATTTTTTTACCTTACTAATTCCTTTTCAGCTTATACGAAAAACTAACATTTCTATTAACTTTTCAATTTTGCCTTAACGGTATTCCCTCTGCAAGTACCGAATGTATTGATCAAGGCCAAAGCTGTGAACCTAGGTGTATCCCTTTTCGTCATTATCGAGGTAAGAATGGGGTATGTAGGAAGAAATGACCCCTACTCCCTCATCCCTTCCACGTTTAGCTCCGTCTTACAGCCATGGGGGTACGACCTCTAATGCCTTGCCACTAAGACAGTTGAGCGCTACAATATTAGTTCCTGTAACGTTGATGTGAGAACTCTTACCAACAATGTCTCTTAAGTTTTTGGCCGAAGCTATGTAAAACATCATAGCATTGTTGTACCCATTACTGTATCATTGTTGTACCCATTCTGTATCATTGTTCTATCGCCAAGTTATTGTTCACTCTCTTTTCTGCCCCCGTTGTTTCAAGCCTGGTGCTTCATTGATCATTGAGCGCTCAGTATTGCTTCGTACCTTTACTCTGTTATGACAACACCTCCTTTACCACGTTTCTCCTTAAACCCATATCCCTTCCCACCTCAACTTCCCTTAAGACTCTCCTCATGCATACTGTGAGGGAGTATCTACATAAGTCGCCAGCTTGTTTTTGTGCTGCCATTAGGTCTAGATGTGCCTAAACTTTTCGTGAACTCATGCCTGCGAGAGCTGTTTTACGCAATCGTGGCGTTGTGATTCAACGTCAGACCCGGTATCACGATGTTATTTCATCCTATCTTTGATTACTTACCCCTTGCAACTTAGTTCACGTAAATGTGAAAGTAGGTGTTGCTGTACCGTTATAGGATGAAGAGAAGAGAGACGTGTTGTTTGAGGAAGTAGACATGAAGGTAGCTATTGCCCCCACATCAAGAAATGAATAGTTGCACCTCTCCACGGCTGTGCATCTCAATCCTTTACTACTGCCCTACACCTGCATCCCAACTATCCTGTGATTTTACGAGACTCTCTAACTAGCAACCTCCTTGTGCGGAATGGACCATCAACTCCTCCTGTCACCGTCAGAACTTCGAGGCTCCTTAGGGGATTGAACGAAGCACACTCTGAATCATCTACAGGATAACACACGACGAACTTTCCATGAAGGCGCTGACATTTACATCAGCAACGTCGAAACTCTCCGATATTAAAGCAGCCAGATCAGACAAGCTGAATTTATTGTGGTATCTGTCAAGAGAGTGTGTCAATTTTTCCATACCGAACATTCTGATACCAAGAACTCTCTATCCCGAAGATTTACATCATCACGGCAGGACGTCAAATTACGTGACACTAATGCAACATGACACAAGAATTATAAAAATGCTGGAGTATAAAATGATCTGCTTAATGAACTTCAACTGCGAAGTCAACACCCGGATGAAAGTATGGGTCACTTCATAAGATGCATTAGTGGTGTTGACGATCAGATAGACCCTGATTATGATGAAGCTATTAAGGTTCAGTGGGTCATCGACCAGGCACATCCAGACTTTCGTACACTACTTTGGAACAAGAAACTCACAAAGCACTTAGTAGACGAGGGGACGGAACTCTGTTGATTTTTGCCTAAACAATGACTGTATAGAGCACCGCCTCCGGCTGAATCTAGCCTGTAACCTAATCAGGCTTGGCGTTCATACGTCAGCGCGATAACTCACACCAGCAATACAGAGAAAACTCTTTTGACTACCATACTGTCGATACTGCAAATGTGTGCGATGCTGGCTCTAGCCTAGGCTATGTAGTACCTCCGTGTACAATGCAGAGTTTGGACCCTCGTCATTTTTATGCAGGGAAATACGATCTAACCATTCGACGGCCTGCACATGCCCAGCTGCCACCTCCACCTAGGCAGCAGGATAGGCCTCAATTGCCCCATCACATTTACAACAAGGTTCCTCAACAACAACCAAGATGGCCTGTGATTTGTCATGAATGCGGTTTAGAAGGCCATTACCGGCCTACATGTCCACAATTACCTCCAAAAAACGGACGAGGCACCCTCTGGCAAAGTGGAGACACCGGGAGGCCATTAAAAAGTCTACATATTGGTCTACGGTATGTGTCTGTGCCCAACGCCAATCAAGTAAAAGGTTTAGGTGTGCCACTTATATGCTTACTAGTATTACTTATATAGCAAGTGATAGTACTAGATGTTGCCATATTCTGCCTACTTTCAATCGGTTATAGTACCAATGTAATTGCAAAAGCCTTCCCTGTAGCTGTTCCACATGGAATTGTTGTCTTTCATGCAATGCTAAGAGTTTCGTGCGGAACAACTGTTCAGAAAGCTTTGCAAACTGAGCAAATTTTTTTCGTGTTTATGCTGTCATTGTGTGTACTAGTACAAATACTCGACCTCAAGATATCAATTGCAACTCGAGGTCAATTTTGTGGCTCGTTGGTCTTTGGATTGGCAGCTGCCTATTTCGGATGATAAGTGCAAATCTTTTCACATAGGACATTCTAACAGCAACCACTCATATGTTTTGAACCAGACCACTCTTCCGAGAGTTTGTTCAGTTAAGGATCTCGGTGTTTGGTTTGACTCCTCCTTAAAATTCACCACCCATTGTAATCGCATAGTGGCAAATGCTAATCGTCATCTCGGAATTGTAAACCGGATTTTTAATTCTGGCTGTGTAGAAACTAAAGTCCGTGCTTTTAAAATTTATGTTCGCCCTCTTTTAGAGTATGCTTCACAGGTTTGGTCTCCTTACCTGTTGCGAGACATTGACCATTTAGACATTAACCAGTATCATTTTACAAAGCGGCTGCCTGGCCTTGCACAGCTGCCTTATTATCTGCGTTTGAAGCATCTCGGGCTGGACTCCCTTGAACTGCGCCGACTTAAGGCTGACCTAATTTTGACATTTAAAATTCTACGCGGCTGTCAGGAAATATATTTACCATTCTTTGACCTTAGCCATGTGGGCAGGTTTAGGGGTCATAGTTACAAATTACTTCTCCCCTCACCCAGACTTAATTGTCGGAAGTACTTTTTTTCCGTTAGGCTGGTCCCGGTGTGGAATGCTTTATCTGAGCGGATCGTTGCGGCTGCTTCCATCAACAGCTTCAGACAACATCTTGACGAGTTTAACTTTGCCAAATTTTTGAAAAGACCCAATTATGTTGTCGCCTGCTAGTTGGGTGGTGATTGTTGGACTGGTGTATGCCCAATAATGCCAGCTTGTTCATGATCATGTCTCTCCTGGTGACCATGGCTTTTTTATTATGATGAACTTTGTTATTTTTTTTATTTTAATTATGATTGACATTTGGTTTAGGCCAGGCTTTAAACTGCAAGGCATTTATTTTTTATTCTTTTTATTTTTTTTTTTAAACATTGACGATGGTACGGCTTTTCCCCTCACTCGTTCCTCACGTTTGGCGATGCCATCGGGGACCACTGTGTCTCTGGTAGGTCTAACCTTGGTGGTAAGGCATTCGTCACCCCAACCCTACACCATCAACCCTTCCTTTGCAGCCGGGCAACCGTCTTCGTTTTAAACTTTTAAACTTTACAATTTTTAATTTTTGTTTTAACTTTGGATGGCAGTTAGTGACCACCAGATCCTTGCCATTCCGGTTGCGTTTGCAACAAACTTCTATGTTATTATATTATTACTAGCGGAGTCGCTCGCTTCGCTCGCTCATTCCGCGTCGTCTTGCTATGCTCGAGGAGCTTTCATGCTGCAACTCTTATGCTGATGACGGAAATTTCATATCTAACACGATCAAGCAAATGATCAAAGTGCAGTACGTGTTTTTCGTAAGGGCCGGGGAATAACGAATTTATAGGAGCCATGGCCCATAGCCAAACACCCTACTATAAAGCAACTTAAGTACATGTACATATTGAACCTAGGACCACACACCGTCATCCATCATACCCTGGTGCTACTACGCTGATCTTCGCCACGACGCTGTTTCACAAATTCACTGCAAAACTACCCTTGCAGCCTTGCAGACGTTATGCTTAGTTGATAAACAAATGATAACCATAAATCAGTCCAACGGTCTGGCCACCCAAGAGCTACGTGCGCTTCTTAAGGCGAAACATGCGATTCGTATCCAGTCGGCCTTAGCTTGAAGAAACCATCCCCTTTCTGGCGTGCGCCTAACCTGCCAATGAGCTAGGAGGCGAGGCACGCGATTTGTAGCCAAGTCGGCCTTGGCTTGAAGAAGCCATTACCTTTCCGTTACGCGATTCTACTGTTATTGAGCTAGGCGGTTAGGCATGCGATTTGTACTCAGTCGGTCTTGGCTTGAAGAAGCTATCGCCTTTCTGGCATGCACCTAAAGAGGCAATGAGACAGGAGGCGAAACACGGGATTTCTTCCCCAGTCGGCCTTGGCTTGAAGCAGCCTTATCCATCCCCGCTGCAAGGCCGTTTCAATGCTGAACCAGGCGAGTTGCTGCATGCTTGAACTAAAATGCTTGGTAATTTTATCACTCATACTCCTTGTGCCGCTCTTGGTATAGATTACTTTTTATTCAAATAAATTTTGTATACTTTACATGGGTTTCCTTGTTTCACAAATTTTAAGAATTTTTACTTAAAAGCCATCTCCTTCCCCGCTACGTGTGATGCTTTGAAACAGCAACCACATGTCGCCTATAATTTTTGGCTAATATAAATGTTTTCGTGCAAGGCGAAATCGTACCTAGAAACTATTAGTTTTAGGCTGGACTATTGCTGAGCAGAGCACCAGCTTATAGCATACTATTGATCGAACTTCGATATTTTACAAATGCTAACGTGGAAACATTTTTTAACACTTTGTTATCAATATATTTTGTTTAAATAGGCCTAATTTACCATTAATCTTTTCGTAGCTTTACGTAATTTTATTTAAATGTAAGGCTAAATAGGTAGTTTGTATTTGAAATATCCCAAATGCAACTCCAACAGTCGTCCCTTAGCGAGCTGCACGTGCCTCATTCTTGAATGACGGCTGTTAGCATTGCCAGCCGTAATCCTACTGACAACACTACTGGACCACGCGCCTCCTACGTGGCGCAACAATTGTGGACCATCCGCACAGCAAGAAGAGGTGATATTCCGAAAGTAACAATCAACTTCAAAAAATTCGTTTCAACAATGGTCCAAAGGGTTTTTTTCGCTTTTTACGATGGGAAAAATGTTACCTAGAACTACGAAAATACGCCTACGCGAAATCCGGATTAATTTCCTGTCTTTTGACACCTTTCTCATATTTTTAGCCCTCCTACTTCAAGAGGAGAAGAGGTTCATATATACCTACATATATATATATATACCGACCGTAAGTTTTTAATGATTAAGATTATTAAATAAAATCAACAACTGCAACCCATCAATCATTCCAATCGACATGAGAAGATACTGAAAAACACTTTAGTAAATAAATACTCACCTGACGACGTTCGCAGTAAATATCAGACGAGTGGCTTCGAGTCAGCAATAAAAATTATGCACAAACACATTTTCACAGCACTGCTAGGTGCTTGTAGCAAATATGACTCTTTTGTCCAAACATTTGTCATCCATGCTTTTCGTCGTAAGCTCGTTTATAAAATTTGTTTGTTGTTTAATGGAACCGTGCTGTTCGCATGTACCTATCTTGATGGGTAGACGACACGGGGACTTAATGGTTGTTTTCAGCAACGTGAATCCATCAACTCCCCCTCTCCTTTTGAATTTCTGCTAGCAATATAATAACAGTTAACCTTAACAACTGCTTGTTTTTTTTTCACGAGGTCTACGCTGTCATGTCGCAGATATTTTAGAGACGTACGTACACTAATTGCTACAGTCGACTGGTCACTATGGAATTGACCGGCAGGAGGTGGTCTAGGATAATACGACCTCAAGGAAAGTAACTGCCAACCACCACACGCATTCTAAAATATTTATAATGATGGAAAGTCAGTATCTTTATAACTCTTCATTTATAGAGATAATGACCTTCCGTCATTTTATTTTTCAAATTTTAAATTTTCTTGACAGAATCGTGGTCGAAGCCAGAATAATTAACTTTAATATGGGTGGTCTTGTTTCACGGAATAAATAAAAGCCCTCACATCATGTTTATACCTTGGACCCGTACGTAATACGGGACAATTTTACAATCATTATGGATTGATAATGCGAAAAATTGGACAAATAACACAAACGAAGTAGGAAGGGCTGATTAACATTTATGTGTCTATGTAAAAATTACCAAATTTGAAAATCTAAGAACGAGAAATAACACTTAGCATAAAATAGCGTACATTCGATTTTTTTTATGCTAAAGTGACTTTTATATTGTAACTTCGATCACAACCAAAGTCAAAATAGAGCCCCCCCCCCCCCTTACCTTTACCAATGGGGTACATCACCAGAGTGATGGAAATGGGAACAACTGGTTTTCGGATATTTTTTATTTCCTCTTCCCCCCAATGCCCTCAGCAAGCACGAGTTTTGTCAAGATTCTCATCAACCCGATCTTTATCCACAATTTAACCTCGTTCAATTTACGAGGTAAGTAGTTGTAAAAGGCAATTTGCTGACATAACCCCCCCCCCCCGTGACTTTTGGCCTTTTGACTGGAAGTGACGTCATACCGGAATTGACGTCACACCAGAAGTGCCGTCATGCCGGATGTTACGTCATCCAAGATGGCGGCACCCAAGCGTACCGGATGTGACGTCATCCAAAATGGCCCACTTTTTTTCTTAGTTTTCGTCAATCTGGAGGAGGGTGGAAAAACTACTTTTTGCTACATTTTAGCTTTTGTCAATCTGGAGGAGGGTGGAAAAAGAGCTTTTTGCTGCGTTTTAGCTTTTTCTCAATCTGGAGGACGGTAAAAAGTGCTTTTTGCTACGTTTTTTGTGACCACATCCTAGTGATACATCCTAGTGTGGACCGAAAGTGACGTCAAGTACCCGTGAAAAATACCGCCCTTTTTAATGACATCACTACCTGTCTCCGGTAAACGGTACACATTTTTTTTCCTGTAAGGTTTCAGAGACATAGTTTTTGCCGTACTCTTTAATCCATGTGTAATTTACCATAGTATTAAAAATGTCTTCTTATATCTTTATTAGAGCCGTAGGAAAGGTAAGGCGAGCCCTACCTTTTTTTTTTTGTGGCGTTGCATACAAATTAAAGAAAAAAAAGTGTATATAGAAGCACTACTTGTATCTTGCTTCTGAAAGTCACAGACCGTCAGAGACCTGGTTACCTATGCACGCACGCACCAGCCGGAATCGAATGTGTATTGTGTTCAACTAGTAACCAAGCCATTTTAATGTCGCTAGGGCCTGGCGGCGGAGCAAAAATATATTTTTAACGGATGGCGTGGCATGCAAGATAAGTAATTATATATTATACATACTGTGTAATAGTTAGTATTTAGTTATGTAAGTCTCAATATAACATTCGTGAAGATTTTTTTTTATTTTGTTTAAGTATACAGTGTGGGGGGGGGGGGAGTCTCCCAGTTGGCTCACTAGTGGGGGGAAGGGGGTGCCACGAAGCTGGTTCGCCTTGGGCGCCAAGGGGGCTTGCACGGCCCTGATATTTATTCTTTATATATGCGTATAGGGGATGAATACAGTAGGAAGGTTTCACGTGGACTGAACAGTAAGGTAAGACTGTAATATCTGGACCCATACAGGAGAATTTATTTGTTTTCCTCTTCTGTTTTGACTTCGGATCAGTTAAAGAAAGGATATTCTCCTACTTATATTCTATCAGCCCGCAAAAAATAAATAGCTATGATTCATCCATTTGTTGGAAAAAACTAACACGAAGGTATATTGATTTAAAATTCTTACCTTATAAAACCTCACTGTTTGTCGTGTATGTGCAGTTATCTGTCACTTGGTGATTATGCCACAAGTGCTGTAAGTCCACTTTTAAAAAACAGTGTTAGGCACATTTTTCGAATCGTAATATGTGTTTCTAATAGTTCATAAGTGGTGTATCTCCTAGTTTCAATTTTTTAGCCGGTAGATGGCAGCTATTTTCTTGTGCACTAAACGAAAATGTTTCCTGCACTAAACGAAAATGTTTCCAAGTTAGGAGCACAGGTGGTTCAAGTCACTGAAGGAAATTAAATTTTTCTAAGTCCAATCGACGCCTATACTAAAATCTAAACTTACAGAGGTAGACGTTTGGTGTTAAATGCAAAGTTTCTAAGAACTACTTGCAGAGTCCAGAAATTTAATAAACAACTTTTCAATTTTTTTTGCAGTTTTTTTTGGCTAAGTCCAACAAGGTAATATTTTTTTCCACTTACTCTATGTAGGGCTAAATGTTACAGAGTTAGATGGGTGGTATCAAAGGGAAAGTTTGTTTAACCTTAATTATCTCAAAATGGATGTAAATGGATTTAACACCACTTGTGAACTACCTGCCACACTTAAGAATTCAGTAAACAGATTTTGAAGTGTTTTCCTCTTATGACGTTGCACTGATAAGAATTAAAAATGAATAGGTCAGTTCTTTTTTTTTTCTCTTCTTTCAAAATCAGGAAGTGACGCGACCTTTTTGGTTCCTGACATTTTAAACGGAAATGTACTTGGCTGACTGTGACAAGAAATAATTGGAGAAATTCCTTTTCACAATACAAATAATCGCCTGATAGTGTTGGAATTTTTTATCTTTTTTTGAGTTGTGTATCTAAGAACGGAAATAAACCCAACCAAACTATCTGATAGAAATGTAAAATTGTCGTTTCATCTGAATTAAAACTGTAGTTTGATTTTACTAATTATTTTCAGTGGAACATTAAATGCGCTCAAACAGGATTAAAATAAATACGGATGGAACCCTATTTACACTACCTTTTGGACTTCATTACTGATTTTCATTACGGTTTGTTACTGTTTTGTGGTTGGCTTGAATTAATATATGCACTACGCAACAATGGTAATTTTGGCATGACCCATAAGAATATAGTGGATCATGGTATTAGTAATAGCGTTTACCAATACAGTGTTACATGCTAAAGACGCTTCCTTTTTATGTAACAATGACAATGTAGTACATTGCTTTTTGCTTTTGTTTCAGTGTATATCGACGTAACTGACTGTTTCTTGTTTTGCTCACGATAGGATGGAAGGGTTTTTTCTTCCGTTCTAGGCATCATTTCTAAGCCTAGTAACATTGGGGTGAATTTTCCTCTCTCGTGATTATGGACTCGTCTAAAATTGCTGAAGAAACTGATTTGATCATGCTGTGCCGGATCATGTAAGTTTCGTAGATTTGTGTCTTAAGAAGTAGCCACTGATTTTGTTGTGCCTTTCAGTGTCTGGAAAAAGTATTACGTCCCACATTAGAGCCAAATATCATGCTTGGACATGTTCCTATAAAGTGACATAACTCTTAGCTTCAGTCTAGAGTTTCGCGTAATTTACCGTTGCTAACAAATCACGTTGACCGTTTCCAACATAACTGTCTCTCAACCGTGTTATCTGCATAGGGCGCACTCTGTACATGCACCAACAACTGTAATTCTTTGCAACATGAATGTTTCGTAATAATTTGTGTAATAAATACCAGAACAATGTCATCACCCCTAAAAGATTCCACTTTGCATCTTATTTGGGTACCAAGCCATTTGACCCTCTGGGCCACGAATTAGCTAACTTCGCAAATCATCGCGATATTCGTCGTCTTGACAGTCATTGCTTAATGTTGGGCTATGGATGTCCATAGTTGAGTACATATCTTACCAAACTCTCATCTCAACTCTCAATTCTCCTACCAAACTCTCATCTCAACTCTCAATTCTCCTACCAAACTCTCATCTCAACTCTCTATTCTCCTACCAGACTCTTATCTCATCTCTCAATTCTCCTACCAAACTCCCACTTCAACATCATCGTGGGAGGGAAGAGATACAGAGATACGACTACGTACTAATCTCGAGTACAACAACAATGATTCCCTTAATGATAACATAAATAACATTAATGATAGCGTTAATGACCACAATACTAAGTGCAGAATAAGTGCGTGAGCACATTGTTTTAAGAGACCACTTACTCTCCTAGAAAAACATTTATTATTTACTGCTAATTCAACATTATTCCTACGTTATTATTAATTCATTGTGTTCTATTTAAAACGTCTCCTTAGGAACGTAACAATAACAAGAAACTTATTACCACTAGTTGCAGAAATAGGTATGTGGATATGACTTGTACCTCCTCGGAGTAACAATAAACCCTGATCACCTTTGCCTCCGACGTTATTGTGGGATCTCTTGGAAATACAAATACAGTTTCCTCCTACCATTGTTGCAAACAGTGGTGATAACCATGACATAATACAAACCTAGAAGTACACTTAGTGCATTTTGTGAAAGAAATGTCAAATCTCACATACAGCCATTATACGTACACTTTGCTCGATAGGGGAAGTATTACAAACAACATGCACAGTTTCAGTTAAATATTTTCGGACACAGGCAAACATTTTAAAATAAATTCGAAAACCCATTTATTGTAACGTATAATTAGCTTTACATCTACATCATTAAAACTGCGTGATGTACGTGGTTGCGTGTACACATCTACTCCACCGGAAGTGAGGTCCCTACGAAGGTAATAGTTACGAAAAATGAAAGACAGTTAAATTACGCTTCTAAAGGCTTATTTTCAGTGCAGTAATATTTTTGGAAGCACGGAATTGTACCAACACGGAGTTACGACCCCTGTAGTGGACCCAGAATTACAGTAACTCCGGATTCGTAATTTGCTTTAAAAGTGTCTGAAACAATCCGGAATTGTAGTAACACGGAGTTACCCTAACTCTTGTCTAACTTGATAATAATATGGTTGCGGATTCTGATGTTATATGTATAGCCGCAGCGAGCATGACAGCGCGAGCGAGGCAGGGAAGTTATTTAACCATCAAAATAAAATCAGGAGTCATGGTAACTCCGTGTTACCACAATTCCGGATTATTTCAGACACTTTAAAGGAAATTAAGAATCCGCAGTTACTGTAATTCCGGGTCCAACACACGGAGCAGCATTTTAAAAAATCCCAGAATTAAGGTAACTCCGCTTCGATACAATTCCGGCGCCCCATTTTTTTTACTCACAAAACCGCTCTAAAACTCTTCTCAGTGTCAGAGTATGGTCAAACATTTACTGTTTAGGGACATTTATCAGAAAGTAACTTGGCACAGAAACCACACTTAAAACGACGATATATTTAGACTCATATTGAGTTTGTGAGCTACCTGACATGTAGATAAAAAACTGGTGAGTTAAAACGGATCGGACGCACGAAAAAAAGTAAATCTGTCGGTTTTAAAAGTACGTTCACGTTTTTTAAGTACGGTGATGCGCAGTTTGATCAAACTGATCAAAAACAAAACTAACTGTTGGTGAACAAAATATTCTAAAGAATGGGATGAACCAATTGTGAGCAACAACAGCAATTAGCCTTCAACCTAACAATCAATACAGCCATTCTGTGACGCTCTAGGGTTCAAATAAAAGATATGAAACATGGATCGACGCCAGTAGAGTAAGCTACATGGGCGATATGGGTAGCCGATTTTAAAATTTCATTCGTATGTTAATATACGCAAAGTTGCAAATCTTCTTTAATTAATGTGGTAACTTAATCGATTGCCACTATGATGCTTAGTGGGTTCAGCTGAATGCCCTTCATTAAGCACACCAGTCGTTTTTGAGTTTTTTTGGAACCACACACAATTTCATGAAGTAAAAAGAAAAATTATAATGAATTAATAAAATATCCACAGTAACAAAACTGCTTTCTATTTAAAAAATACAGTTTGTTCGTTAGTATACGTTCAACTTGTGAAGCACTTGAGCAGGCATACCATTCACGCCAGAATCTTTCAGACAATTAATCACCATTCTTGGAAAATAAGGCTAAGTAGCATGGAACTCATGTATGAGCACTAAGATGCCTACCCAATCTGGAAAAAAATTAAGCATTGCTATAATTTTACAGATTTGTTTATCAACAAATTATAACTGCATAAAGTATAAATCTTACCCACAGATACACAACTTAATATTTTATACGCAACCTAATGGTAATAGTCAGAGGTCTTCCGTCTTCAGCCACGGTATAAGTCAATTTTTTTCCTGACGGTTAATCGCCTAGTGAGTTAATGAAATGTTAATTACATTGTGACTAAAATTTATTTTCGATTAATAAAAAATTGCTCTATAGCTTCATAAACTGAGAAAAGACAGATTCCCAAAAAGAGTCCTAGCGCTCCACCAACATCTGAAAAAAACGCTGAAATGGGGTAGCTCACAGCTTCTTCGATATACTCAACTTTGTACGAAAACAATTTTAAAAAGAATGAGAATGCTGCCTTGGTAACATTGTGTGCTACATCGTAACGCATTATAGCCTGCGTGACGTATTCCGTTTCTGTGCATGTTCTGCCGCATTCGAGACAAATTAACGAACGGCACACTTCCTTGGTTACATCATATACTTCCTGGAACTGGTTGGGAGTCTCGCACAACGGCTCTTTATTACTTTCTTCCATGTAAGGCAACCTAGAAGCAAAAATAAATTAGTTAAATAAAATAAAATAAAATAATAAAGCAAAACTTTTCACAGTTACTAGCTACTGCTATTTATAATAAATTTATTTCAACAAGAATATGGGTAGAATATACTTATAGGGTTGGGGGAGGAGAATTTGTGACCGAAACCCCGACTGATACATCTTAGATACATTCGTATTAGTTCAGTCTTAGTTTATAGAGGGCGCCATGTGTTTTATGTGGGAATTTGTACTCAGTTTTTAGCTAAAATTAAACTAAACTAAACAAAACTAGCTTGTATTTAGTTATTACTAGAGGAAGGTCATGAATTAAGTTTACGGACACATTTCCCGGGATATTTTCCCGGTACTCTTCCCGACGACTTGTCAGATTGATCGACTACTCATGCCTGCCCCCTCTTTCAATGCAGGAAGAATGGGAGTGCGCATTTGCAATGCGGGTGCGAGGAGGGGAGAAGTGATTGTTCGGCCCGACGACTTGTCAGATTGAACCTTTATTAAGTTGATCGACCACTCATGCCTGCTTCCTGTTTCCATGCAGGTAGAATGGAAGAGTGCATTTGCAATGCTGGAGTGAGGAGGGGAGAAGTGATTGTTGTCCTTCCGGTTTTCCTTTTAGCCGTCTTTTTAGCCGGCCTCCAAAATTATTATTTAGATTTAGCCTAGCTTAGTTGTAATTTAGTTTACTTTAGATTTAGGCTGAAAAATGACTAAAAATGACTAAAATTACTAATAGGGCCAAGTCTAACGTGTTTCAACAGGGACTTTTTAGCGTTACAAATTCTCCTCCCAAACCCTATAAATACTTGTTCATAGTTGTTGCGCGAGTTGTATAAAGTAACAGTGATTTCACATGACCAGGTGACGTTTTGTGTAGAGCCAGAAAAAGCCGAATTATTCCCTCTTCTCTGGCCGACGCTCGTTTGGGGGGAAGCAGGGCCGGCGGAACCGCTCCGACCGGTCCGGCGAGAGCCGTACCACTTTTTCCATAGTGCCAAGCGAAAGCTACTCTTCAGTGGCAGGCGAAGCAAAAGGCTTAGTTCGAAACGAAATAACACATCCGGTGTGGTGTGGTGCGATATAAAAATGGGTGTAAATGGTTTTATATTTGTTTAAACAATTTTGACATGGATTTCCCACCATCATCTTGTGGTATTGTGCTTTCTTCTTCAACTAAACGAAATTTTAAAAGAATGCACCGGATGTCTGCTGCCTCACCTTTTAGTGTTGGCCAACGTCACCTGAGAAAATGTCAGCTTCCAGTTCTATAAAAAGGAAATGGCCCACGCCATTTTTAATTTTTTTTTGGGTGGGGGGCGACAGATGTGAAAATGGGTAAAGGACTGACTTGCCGGTTTGCCATACCACTATTTTTAGCTTCCGCCGAGCTTGGGGGGAAGTATTTACGTAAATACTCGTCTCTTAGTAAAAATACGCTCCTGATGTGTAAAAACCACAAGAACATTCAAAGACGTATTTAATTTTCGACGAGAAACTGGTCCTGGTCACAAAACTAATACCCCATAATTGGGTAACCATTCAGCATGGAAAAAAGGTTTTGATCTGCTCTCTTTTTGGTAAAATGGGACTTGGCAAAACGAAATTTGGTGAAACAGGACTTCACCCCCACAGTCCAGAAATTAAGAATAAATTTGGTTAAATACCTGGTTCCTGGTTTCATTGGTACTTCGAGAAACGAATGCATTAATTTATTAACTTATATGCTTTTATGATCTTCCTTCCAAAATTCATTAATTTTTCTCGTAGTACAGTGAAACCAGGTGCTGGTCGCATGATGCATGAATAACATGATGAAGTTTCCGAATTGACCGATTCGGAAACTCCATCATGTTTTTCATGCATCATGCGACCAGCACCTGGTTTCACTGTACTTCGAGAAAAATATCTGAAAGCTGGATTTCTTAACGTTTTAAAAATACTCTAAAACTGTCGGACAAGAGTTGTTTTACAGGGCTCGAAGAACTTAAAGCACCCCCGACTTTAGACCCCTTAGCCGAATTCTTTCACCCCATTTTTTGTGCCTACTTCCTCCCTACAACAAAATGCCTGGTAACGCCAAGTGATTTAATGTAATCTGGCATTTGACTAATTCAGGATCATTGCTCATGCCTTAAAATATGCAGCCAATATATATAAGCAGGCTATTAAAAAAAAAAGATCATTAACTAAACGCGATCGAGACTCGCAGCCTTCTCAAAAATTTGAATTACCTGACTGACCAGCTGATCTATCACATGAAAATAGGACTTTTCACAACTCCTTATAAGATGAATGGAATTTGAACTACAAAAAAATCGCCGAGTTCTACATAATAATCCATAATACATAAAATCTTAATAGTATACAACACATAACATTCCTAACGGATTTTGTTTTATTGATTTTCGGCCAAGTGCATTTATTGAACATTGATAATAACAAAGACCCTTCTTTGGGATATGTTGGGAGAGTATACCCCTCAGCCGCCGCCGTTAGCCGCCGCGCCGCATTTTTCCGAGTGAGCCGAACAGCCGCCGAATATTTTTCGGCGGCCGCCTGGCCTAGCCGCCGAAAAATATACGGCTAGAGCCGCAAATTTTGAAGTTTTATTGCACAAAAATCAACAAAAACTGTCATGAAATTGGTCGTAACTTGTGACAACTACTCTCGACTGCCTTATTTTTCATAGTTTTTAAAACCATATTCTTTTGCCATCAACTTCTGCGCGCCGTGTATTTGTGTGGTCATTAGCATTCTTGATGACTTTCGGAGTCGTTTTCAGGGTTCGAGTAATAATAGTCCAGACGCATCGCTGTGGAAGGGTTATTTAAAAAAAAAAATGAGTGGTGATGTGGCTCTGGTTAATTTCTGGGTTCTTCGCGAATTTTTTTTTCATTTGTCATTCATCTAGAAATCCATTAGGCCTATGTCCCACCTCTTCCATTTCGTCATTTTCTTGTGCAGTTAGTTTCGTCATTGCTTCATTTCAATCGATTTAGCCGAAAATTAGCCGTCAGCCAGCCGAATTTATAGTTAGCCGGTGGTGGCCACAAAATGTGTGGCTAGCCGCAATTCAGCCGAAATTTCTGTTAAGCCGGCTGAAAATGATGAAATAATGTGGCTGAGGGGTATATGGGAGAGTACTGAAGGGAAAACGAGCAACCCCTTAAGATTCCGGTGACGAGTTTACACGCCATCTTGAAAAATAGAACCACCATCTCAAACTCATAGCCCTCAAACTCATAGAACAAGAGAACCATTGAAGTTAGATCAACCAATTCTAATACAAATTTTTCAGTAAAATATGTAGAATAATATACATAACGTAACTAAACATTATTGCACTGGAACTTAGTAAATAAAAAAAATAAAAAAAGCGGCTGCTGAAAATGTTATCCAAAGAGGGTTTTTGCTTGTATCTTCTAAACCGTTGATCTGATTAAAAAGAAATGTTAACAAAAAATGTACAGAATTAAATATTCTTCAGTAAAATTCCTCTTTATATTTAACGTAAAATTAGCACTTTTGACTGATATTCGTCCTTAGTAGTACTGCATCTTCCTAATGTAAAGTGTATAGAGATTTTCGACCCTAAACTGTTATTTACAAATTAGACTCAGATGATAGGTGGAGAAACACGCTTTCTTCACAAACATAATTTATATGTTTTATGCCAAATAGGGGCACTGCTGTTGCTTGTCTATTTTGCTTTGATTTAATGCTGTTTTACGACATCAGCAACTTTCAACATCCTAGTAAACAACGTCGTCATACCTATACTAGAGAATACCAGAATCAACTGGGCCTTGTCCTATATGATTCGTGATTTTTAAGACAAGACGGAGGTGGCCGACAATACCGAACTCGACGCAAGGACAAGGTTAGGATTTAGGAGGGTTTGACCTCTTGCACGATGCTTTCAACAGCTGCTTCTTGAATTTCAAGTGGAATTTTACATCAGATGAAATGCATTATGAGCCGTTGATTTTCTTGGAACAGTACAAGGATAAATATTGAAATCTTTCAGAGCAATGCCAACATCTTATATGAACATAAAAGCTCAAATCGGATTATGCATTCTCTTCAAAAAAGCGACGGATAATATGGAAACTGCAAAAGCTTATTTCAATTCCAACCTGACCACAGTGAGGAAAGGTACGGATCACCTGACCACAGTAGGGAAATGTCAAACAAGATTCTGCATAGCATTAGACAGTTTGCTGTAGAAGGAAGTGAATGGGTTGTCAAGTGCTGCATGTGTACCGAACCAAGTGTTGGAATATATAGTTTGTCAGGAAAGATTATAAGCCACTCCCCAACTGGTCAATGTGCACAGTCCGGATGATTGATATTTTGTGTGGTCTGTGTTGGCTAGTATACACCCCATTTCATCTCCACAATATGACTGGGCTACAGAAGAATACCTCCCTCTTGCCGACGAGTTAAATGTTGGCATGTTGGATAAATACCCCATTCTATTATCCAAGATTGTGGCGTTCAAAAAAGCCAACAACATTTTAGCATGTGTTTTTAGCATGGTGACAAACCTTGCGTTTATCTCATGAGTTCCTTAGTTGAAAGTAAGCATCATGTTGACTAGCTGCACCACAATGGAGACTACATGACGATAAAATACTTCAACAAATTCATGCCTAGTTTCAACCCCATCAGGTATGTGAAATACTTTTCCAGACATTGCCTCACGGTTTTTTTTTTAATTGCTTCAGGTATGAACAGTACCGTCTTCCTTCTTGCAAGGAAGTTGCGTTTCAAAACACCTAATTGCCTGACAATGACGTTATCCGGTTTAAGAATTTTTAGAACAAGCTCAAAAGGTTGTACGTAGCCTATGTGGACTTTGAAGCTGTGTTACATCCAGTCTCTGGTTGAGATGGAAATTATACATACACCAAGCTTGCAGTTTTGACTATGTGGTCGTGGACCATTTAGGTGGAGTATTTTCAAAAAATTGTACAGAGACATAGACTGCGTGAAGGTTTTCTTCAACTCTATGTTAGAGGCGCAGAAAAAGATAGTGGCTTAGGTGGATTCCCACAGGCAATGGATGAAACGTTTAACCAAGGAGCAGTGGTTCTTCTATAAAACAACTGTGGTGTGCCATCTTTGCCTACACAGTGCATTTACCCCATCCCACAAAAGTTTCACAGCTTTACGAAAGTACGGGGCCAGGATCACGACCAAGACCACACCACCGGTAAATTTAGAGGTGATGTGCACAGTAAGTGTGTGTTTGCTTAAACTTTGAACAAAAACATAGCAGTTATTATGCATAATTTCAAAAAATATGGCAGTCATTTCATAGTGAAGGCTTTGAATTCGTTTAAGGATTCAAAAACTCTGCATAACGTGAGGATCATCACTAAAACATGGACAGAATCAGCAGCACGAGATGGGATAGTTTCACTTTCATTCATAGTCTAGGGTTTATGACAGCATCATCGGAAACTTTATCTGCGAACTTAAAGTGATTTAACATTATGGACAAGATTTTTGAAGGTGAATCGATGGAACTTGTACAAATCTTGCAGCAAAAAGGTGCGTTTCCATACGAATACGTGACTAACGTGGAAATGTATAAGGAGAGTTGTTTATCTCCCATGTCCGTGTTTGCCTCGTTTTTGAAAAGAGCAATCTGCTCTGAATCTTACAAACACGCGATGAAGATTTGGGGCAAATGCAAAATGTTTGGGGATTACGACGATCTATAGTTGTGAACAGACGTTGGGCTTTTAGCCAATGTTTTTGAAAACTTTAGAGTAACTACTTGGCTTTGTACAGCTTGCACCCCTTCCCATTACATTCCTACACTGTCACTATCTTGGGATGTAGTGCTCAAGAGGACAGGAGTGTCCTTGTATCTCTTCACTAATAATGGCTTGCAGTTAACATCCAGAAAAGGTCTAAAGCTAACCACTAACCTTCGCTACAAAACAAAGTAAGTGGGGCACTACAGGAATTTGAAATACTTCCTCTTTCATGGCATGGATCTCAATAAAATACACAGAGCAAACAGCTTTAAGCAAGAACCTTGGCTAACCTCATATCGAGTTTAATAACGAAACTGCAAGCAGTGTCTAACGATTTTAACAAAGTCTCTTCAAAATGATGAATAATAGCATTTTCGGTAAGACAGTTGAAAGCAAGAGACCGAATGTCTTAATATCATCGACGAAAGAGAAAGCCATCAAGTACACATCTCACACCTGCACCCCGTGTTTCTCGTCTCAAAAGTCTTATTTTATACATGCGGGCTTTCACAGCTGAGCTGATTTGTTCGGCAAAGTGGTCGGCAACAATAAGACCTCTGTTGGCATTTTGGCTCTCATAGAGTAAAAAATGAATAAATAAATAAAAAATAATGAGGCATTGCTACACCGTGGTCGGAACCAATAAGTGAAAAAAAAAAAAAAACAATGAGGCATTGTTTTGCCGGCGATTTATTTTCTGCCTCTACCCGATAAGAAAAATGTCAAAGCCACCGCACTAAAGGTTTGAATTTTGTTCTACAAAAGCGTATTTATTTACTTCCCATAGAAATATTGACGTGTCAGTGCCAGGAAACCGAGTCCTGGGGTCGCTGATTCAGTGAGCAGAGTGAAAATTTGATTGACGAAACTTAATTAGGACGAACATGGACGTACACATGAGCGACCAAACCGTACCAGTGTTGCAAACGGTGCATCGAACACCACCCAAACGTACAACAGACTTCAGCAAGCAATACAACATTATTAGCCAATAAAAGTTTTTTCATCCAACGATGTTCCAGCATGCCAATTTTTAAAATGCTGCAACAACGGATTTGAGTTACAGGATGCGCTGATTGAGTGAACGAAGTGAACGAAAGTCAGCATTTGTTAGCCAGTGTGCACAAAAATTGGTTTGAAGAAACTTAATTCCGTGACACATGAACATACACATGAGCAACCAAACCGTACCAGTGTTGCAAACAATGCATCTAAGACCAGCCGTGCATAGCACGGGCTTCCTCTAGTAAATAATAAAAGTAGATAAAAATAAATACCTTGGTTCTCGTAAGTGTGCAAACCAAAACTTGATGCTGTTGGGAGGCTTTTTTTTTTATTCTTTTAACCTCTCAAAGTCTGATGTGATGCGGCAATATTTTTTGTTCGGGAGGTAGGAGAGTTTTTTGGGGGAAACTTCTCTTAAAAATGTGATAAGATTTATGAGGTTAAAGGGTGTATGTTTGAAAACTGGTTTTTGCAGGCATGAAGCGTTAAAAGGAAACACTTTAAGGAAACATGAAACATGAAAATAAAATTGAAACCGCGACCGAATTTGCAAGGCTTTAATGTGTGAACTGTGAATCCAACATCAAACACAATAGTGTACATTAAAAAATGAATAATGAAAGGTGCAAGATCGAACAAACACCAACTGACTCTACACCCCTATCCTACAGAACAAACTGTAAAAAACGCTCACTTAAAAGCAAAGAGGGCTGCAGGAGTTTATCGGACGATGTACTCGAAAAGACACGTTACATGCCGTTTATCTTAATAGACACTTGCATAAAACACCCGTGTATCAAATCGGAGAAAACCCACCTCCTCCCGCCCCTGTACCCCTTTAAAAATAAAGGCTGTTTATATATACTAGAAACAGGTTAAAAACCTCGGAATGCAAGGGTTTACTGGATGATTGATTAAAAAAGGTTGCTTTGCACCAAATTACTAACCACTGGCACCCATTTCCAAATCATTTAATTTATTTTGTTAATATGAATAATTGACAATGTCTTCACTGCTTTCATGACTCATTTGAAGTTACCTGCATTTAAAGGTGTGCAATTTACCTGCATTTAAAGATGTGCAATTTACCTGCATTTAAAAATGAGCAATTTACCTGCATTTAAAAGTGTGCAATTTACCTGCATTTAAAAGTGTGCAATTTACCTGCATTTAACTTTCTTCTTCATCATTATTCCTTTTTCTATGCAGTTTTTCAAGCAGGCAAGGAATGTTGCTGCAGGTTGACAGGGCTTTTGCCAAGTATCTTTGTTTCTAGTCTAAAATATAATAGGATAATTTTCCGTTAGAATATAGTTTCAGTCAGTCAAGAAATTCGTATGTTGCAGTGAAGGCTAATTGGGAACTCTTTAATAGGGCATTCCATGCATTCATACTGACTAGACTTCAAGTGAACGAGGCTTTCCGCAATAATCACTCAATAAAATAGCTTTGCATTTTAAAATGTAGGTACCGAAGTACAAGCTCAGGAGACAGTAGATTATTTGGGATAAGATACTGCCACTTGCTTTGAGGTATGAAGTTACGGATATTTTTTTTTTACAAATTGGTGAAATATAACTGTAACACCTGTTTATTCATGTAATAACTTCGTGAGGGCAAACCAAGATAAAACTTACTTTTCTACTAAAGCTTTGCTTACTGTATTGAAACTATTGCCATGTTTTTACAAAAAAATTGTAGGGGTTGGAAAATACTGACTGAAAACAGATGTAAATGTTTCTTAACGAATGTAAATGTTTCTTTCCTCTGTATATTCGTAATTGAAGTCATTACAATCGATGCTGGGGCACGAGGTGCAGTATGCCGGTGTGGTTTGGTTTTAAAAATTTGACGTTAAAAAAGTAATATCTTTTACGTCCTATATCTGAATTCAAAAGCTCACCGAACAATTGTATCATTTTAAATGTTTTATTTGTTTTCAATTATGATATTGTAATAGTGATATGACAACTTTATTTTGCATTTTATGAGTGTATCAATTAAATAATCATACATAAAAACCATTTATTTCTACAGCATATCTTACATGACTAGGTAGCTATCCATGCATCACGGATTTTTTTTAAATTTTTCATGCTAAGTATAGATTAATTTAATATACTTTTGGCAACGTTTGTCGGAGCGTAACAATTATATTTCAGATATGCATTTTAAAATTCCTGTTTTTGTCAAGATACAGTATATTCCTAAATATTTCGAACTGTGTACGAGCATTCAGCTGTGTTTTTAATTTATAAGATTTTACATTTATGATGACACAAATTTCTCAATCATCTGAAGGATTTTGATATCCATGTGATATTTCACTATTGATTTCTATTGTGTCATTTTCATTTTTGGTACTCTTGTACCTACTTATTTGTTTTTTTTCATTACTTATAAAAGGTTCATTTTCCATAAACCAATAATTTAACAAATAAAAATTTTGTAAGTTTTTAATCATTTCTTTGATCATTACCAATATATCATTGTTCTATGAATACCACATGTTATATCATTCGTGTGTATCAAACACCGTGTCAGTATGGCTGAGCAGTAGGACTCTGGCATTTGTTTTCAAAGGTCGTGGGTTCAATTCCCGCTCTGGCAGCCTGACATTTAAGGCCAAAAGACAACGTAAATAGGTTTTCATCTGTATTTATAAGTGTGTGTATCAGGAATAACAACGGTCCCAATACAGAGCATTGTGGTCCCAATAAACGGTATCAATAAGCACAACTAAAATGAAAAGAACTGATACAATACAGTTGACCCATGCGGTTCAAATCTGGAAATCCTTAGTACATGTCATAGACCAGATTCGTCAGCTGGATGAAACTTGGAATGGGTATTGATGCAATCAGTTATACGTGATCCAATATAAACAGAATGACTGAAGAATTGTTGGTATGGATTGTGTCGAATTAGTTACTGAGTGATAAAGTATATTTTCATTTTTTTCAAATTTCTTGTTTGTGGCCTTGTCTTTTAAACACATGAAATCAAACAAATACTAAACAGTTGCCCAATTTGTACTACCTCGAACAAAGTTTTAAAACTTGTGGACTTCCTTTAAAAACATATTCAAGCCTCAGAAAGGTGCTTCAACACCTTGTTGGCCATCCATGAACTCTACCATATCTACACCTTATTAATTCTCAGGTTTAAAAAAAATATTTACCACTTGCTCGTGTGACGAAAGGTTTCGATCACATTAACTATTCATTTTTATATTTACATCGATAGTATTGGATGATACACTAGTGCTGTACATAAAAACATGAAGTTAACATGGTCGTAACTTTCCCTCACATTAACAGATGGGTTGAGGACTTTTAAAAGTTTGAGAATTAATAACCGGTAAACATGGTAGAGGCTCATGGTTATTCAGTTTGGCATAGATGCACTTCTCTCAGGCTTGGATGTGCATTTTTTTAAGTAAGTTCATGATTTTTAATGGTAAATATTTTGCGTATGTTTGGTTTCATGTGTTTCATTGTATACAAACAAGGGCTGCAAGCATACAAAGTAGCTTAAAATTTATAAAGATTGGAAAATCTCGTGGCGATAAACTTATCGGCCAGTAACCGATAATATCTCCATTACGTTTGAAGTGTGATTGCTGGCAACACTTTGTTAATTTACAAAATTGTAATTGTGGATTAGATACACAGTGGGATGCAGGTTAAAACATGAAAAAGGAGTTTAAGCAACCGAAAGGGCCGATTTATACTATGAACAAATAAATATTCACAAATCCCTGCAAATTATATAAAGGAAAGGGGTTTACCAATCCTCCATCCCCAGTTCAATGACAACCTCCACTGGCATAAAGATGACTTACTGAGACCATTATTTCTAGTTTACGATTTTGCTGTTTGGCTCGTTTTCCTCTTTTCATTTAACGGGATGGTTCATAAAGTACTGAGAATACACGAGTGTACACAAAGGACTATAAACCGTGTACAACTCCGGTCCAAATAAGGCTTTGTAATCTCTGTGAAAATGCAAAACATGCAGTCAGATCATGCCGGGGGGCGCGAATACACCATGGAACTAAACTAACGGAAAGCAAAGGAATATGGCATAACATAAGCTTGCTTAAGCTACGGTGAACGTAAATTATCCAGCTTGAATCCAGCTTGAGAATTTCTTAAGTCTTCGTCAACTGGTTGAATTGCAAAGGTAGAATTGTTTTCTGTTCCGCAATGAAGGTACGCAAAAACTACTCTAATTCAAGACTATGTTCTCGAAGTGCCTTCGCTGCACTGCTATATAATGCCTTGGCTCCTGAATGTTTTCCGGGTGTTGCAATGCCGCAACAAGTCTGTCCTTGAGGTAGCCCCATAAGAAAAAGTCAAGAGGTGTTAGGTCGGGACTCCTAGGTGTCTATTCCATTCTATTGGTCCTCCCCTCCCAATCCACCTGACTCCAAAGGTCTGATCCAACCAGACTACGATGTTTAGTCTTGCTGAAACTATGCATTACTAATAAAGGACAGCTGGTTGTATCTCATTCTGAAGCAGCTGTAAGTACCGCCAAGCATTTAGTGGTCCATCAATGAAGAAAGGCCCTATCGCCTCTGCCCCTACAAACCCACACAATAAATTTGTCCTGGGATTATGTTGAAAGTGACTCTCAACTGTGAAGTGGGTTTGTGATCGCGTATTCACATGTGTTTTGTTTGTTTGGTAATACATGCAAAACAACGTGGGCCATTACCAGACAACGTAGAAATGTTTCATCAGCATCAATGGTATCAATAACCAATTGTGCGAATTGGGGCCTTCTTTCAAAGTCCTCCTCTTAAAGCTGACGTGGAGTGACGGGTTTGACTTCGTGGTAACGTTGCTCTTTGAGGATTCTGTGAATAACTGTTTGGTTGATGTTCAGCTGTTGGGCCAGGGTTCTTTGAGATATGCGAGGTGTTGCCTCAACAGATTCAATCACTGCAAGTGTGTGCCCATCATCCGATGACTAACTTGGCTGGCCACATGCTTGTCAGTTGTCAGCCACAGAACCTGTTTCTTTGATTTTCTGTAATAAATCAGAGTAGGTGTAACCCCATGGCCTATCCCTATCGGGGTGACGGAGGTAAAATTGGTCACTAACTCCTGCGAAGGTTTGAGGACTCCCTCCATGCCACAAAGCAGAACCAGTACAGTGCGTTCCTCAATAGTGTACTTTGCAGGCATTCTTGCAACAAATTATAAATACATAATAATAAACTAGTTCTTTGCTCCGAAAGGCAATTGGGAAAGGAAAGGATCAGTTTTCATCACTGGAAACAACCCGAAGAACACACAGCACAGAGTCACAGCCAAACAAATGATAGGAAAAACCGATTTGAAAACCGAAATGGACACATCACCCAAACGTGAGAGCCCCAGAGAAACAAGTGAAACGTGCGAAACCTTGCGTTCAATGAAGAGAACACTCGATGTAGATATTGCTACCTGGTAATACTGTATGACGTACTACATTGAATGCAGCAAGTATCCTGCCAACCTATTGAACTGTACTGTACTCGTAATCGTAAGGGTAGGGTTATGCTGTTCCATGTGATGGATGTATAGCAACCGTCAGTGGAACTTGTGCTTGCCCAAAGTCAATGTCTTTGTCTCCTCTGAACAAAGTAGGATCGCCAAATTCTCGCACGTTCTCGCCTTCAGAACAGTGGAGCGACTTTAACCTTGTTCAACCCCTTCCCCCTCTCCTCCTCCGAGGAACGGACCTATACCATAAATACCAACATTACGAGAGGGGGGGGAGGGAAACCTTTTTATAGCCGGATGGGGAATGGGCATCCTTGCAATCGAGTAGCGTCATGTGACGTCATTTTGGGTACGAGATACAATTTGGTGGGCATAGCTACAAGGTGCACTAGATTAAAATGTAAGGGAAAAAACGGCACTTCTAGTCAAGATAGTGCTTTGAGAGCAGATTTCTTAGGCTTAAAAGACCGTTGTTTTCTCCAACAACAAAAATCATGCGTTATAGGCTTAAGAAATTCAGTCTAATAGCATTGGCTTCAGTAAGACGACCTTCCTCTTTCCCACCAGTGCACCTTGCAGCTAACCCAGTTACTGGCTCCACCACAGAGTTTTACACAATAATACTACATCGTGTCACTGCCCTATTGAGGAAATATTAATAAAAATGTACTGTATTTACTTTTCATAGCTGGTGTATTCTTGCCCTCTCCCACCCCTCAAGCCAGAGGATTTACGTTCACCGTAGCTTAAGCAAGCTGTTAGCCCAGCCAGGATGCTGTGCATGTCTATTCGTTCGTTAATTTTAATTCTTTTGTTTTCCGTCGGTTTAGTTCCATGGTGTATTCTTGCCTCTCTCCCCACCCCCTGGTATGATATGTCTCCAAATCTTGCCTACTATGGTTTAAGTCTACAGTCGATTTCCACAGAGATTACAAAGCCTTAATTGGACTGGAGTTGTGCACGGTTTACAATCCTAACAAATTGTGTACAACCTTATAGGCCTATGATAGGTCTATTTCAGTTATTATTTCTCAATATTTTATGAATCCCTCTGCATAGCATGACCAGCCAAACCACTCGTAAACTTACCTCTCTTATATTGATAGCGTAATCCGTATGTTCCCCGAAAGCCAGTTGCACACTCATTTGACGTGCAAAGTATGGAAGGATATCACGAACTTCAGGCATATGCAGGATAATCTGAAATAATTTCATTAAATTATAAGTATAATATTTATTGTAAGCAATATACCAATATAATTACTTTTCAGCAAGAAAACCCTGCAATTAAAATTGAAACCAATAGTGAAACCTTTAGCACTACAAGAAAAATTATTAGTCATGTATGAAGACTACATGAATATGTGTTACACTTATGGTGTTGCCACTTTAAACCCTCTGTATAGAGGTTGTGCTATGCTCGCCGACCTCTTCTGTTGTGCAATGTGCATGATGGAGCACCATGCTTGTTTCTAATAAAAAAAAAAAGCTGGTCGTTCCATAAGGGTTGCCTCTCATTGATCTAAATCCCGAGGGTGTGATTCTTAATTATGCCCTCAAGACACTTCATCATAATGTTTATTTGGTTGTTATTTTGTTGACCTAAACTGGGATCTGCTTAAGTTGGGTGGTTGGCCATTGTGTTTTTGAGGCAATCATTGTGCAACTTATTTTGAGTGCGCCATTGTTTTTAATAAGCTATTGTTCCGGGAAGCCAACGGTTTTTTTGCATTTTAAGCATTTTAAACGTCGTGATTTGCTCATAAAAAAAAAAGTCGCGTGCGTACGACTAAACCTGAGCTGTGCTCGTGAACACTCATAGAGGGGGAATTCCCCAGCACAAAGTCACGCCCACAAAGTTGTTTTAGTCTTTTGTACAGCCGTACTGGCTGAGAAGACTATTCCAACGACTTTGTCCGTCCGTCCGTCGCTTTTTTCAACTTCGCAACGGTACCAGGAATTGACGACCACTGTTTACAACGTTCGATTCAGTGTCAAACGTTAGTTAAATAACATGGAAAATTAAAACATCGTTGCCTCCTTATAGCTAAAAGACTTCTTCGACGTAACTAAATTAAATAATACCATTTCATCGTCGAATTGAAATCCTAAACATTTGTGTTAACGCAGCCGTAAAAACAAAAACATTTTGTCTTGTCGCATTGTTGCATGAATTAATAGGCTTACGATCGAACGAAATTCTCCATTAGGCCTATCTGATACTTACGAAACCAAAACTGCCGTTAAAAAAATTAGGCCTAAAAATGAAAATTAGATCTAAAATCACGTTACCATGGCAACGTCAATAGTTGCTACGAGTCGCTGCTGCAGCGTTTCTCCTATCCCTTCCCTACTACCACTGATCTATATTAGGCTATGTTGCGCATTACGTTGTATTCTGTAACTGTGTGCGCGAAGGCATACCGTGATGCAAAAATGAATAGGCTTACTGTATAATCCAAATATCTCCGTTAGTTGCTACTTACGAAATTAAAGTTGCAAATTAGGCCTAAACGCTGACAATTATGCCTAAAACGCAAAATAAGCTTAAAAGCTAACACATTTGTAACGGGCAATTCTGATGGTTACTGTTTTTAGATTATATAATAGAGATAGCTGTTGTAGTGCATTGTAGAGGTGTGCGCCTCAACATTGGAAGTGGACGAACTGTACGGAAGACCAGTGCGACTAGATAGTCGCTGTAGCCCCTTGTTTAGATTAGAAAGATTAGTTGTTAGAAAGGAGAGATTATAATAAGAATTAGATTTTCGAAGAGATAAAAGTGCTTTACAATTAATTAATTTTATTAATGATTAAATTTCAGGGGAAAAAAGATTTTAAGATTAAAAGATTAAAAAAAAAAATTTTTTTTTCTTGCTTATGTATCGCGACCTCCGAGAGGACGTCAGCGACCCCATTTGAGGTCGTGACTCATAGGTTGAAAACCATTGGCCTAAACGACACTAAGTTCTATTTTGAAGTTGACTCGGGTTGTGATGCAACCATTATTCCACTCAAATGGTACAAGAAATAATTTAATAATTCAAAGATTGAGTCTAAGTCCATTACGTGTTATAGCCTTGGTTAGAAGATGTTCTTAAACCTTTAGGCGGATTAGTTTATTCTTTATTTTTTATATTTCCATAGTGTGTATAAAACTACTACGAAGTCTTGGCTCATATGTAGTGCACATTAAAAAAAAAACCAGCGTATCTAACAAAAGAAATATAAACTCCAAAAGTAATATAAAGAAAAGAGAAATGGCAAAAAAACTCATATTGCTTGGGTATACAATTATAGTATAATAGGCTAGATTGACTAAATGTCTGAATGCCATTGTTGCACCAGGCGATCAGCTAGTATTATTAGAAAAAAGCTTGCTCTAAAACAAAACCCACAAGGGTGAAAGAACCCACCGAGTATTAGATCAAAGGTTAAATCAAAAACCTGGCCATTGCTACTATCAGTAGCAATGGTCAAGTTTTTTATTTAACGTCTGAGGTAATAGTCTGTGGGTTTGAAGCCAAAAGCTAAACTTAAATTTACGAAGTCATGGCCTGTGCCACCCTCAGTGAAAGGCCGAAATTGACCGACTAGTAAAGAAAGGTATTTTAAGGCATGTTACCTATACTGTGCCCGGGCTACTCCATAATTTTGGGATACAAACTGAATGGGGTTGTGCAGATCGTAAGAGATTATTCCATGAACATATATTCCGAAATAGTTAACAGAATATTTTCCCATACCTAGTTTGTGGAATCATTAACATTGTTTAAGTTTCAAATTTGATTTAAATGTTAGTGTTTGAGATAGAATCGTAATTCCAGCCTTCTGGTCAGTTATACAACATAGAAAGGATTACTGGTCTTCTAAAGAGATGGCAATCTGAACAGTTAGAATATCGATTTTGTAATCATCGTATGATTGGGGTAAGTTTATAAGTAATGGGCATTGTTTAGGGAGCTAAAAAGACAAGAAGATCCCAAGGGCTGTTTATTGTTCAATCATCAAAGTATTCAAACATAACTAGGTCGTCATCAGGTACCCTATCGTGTAATGGAGCAAAGCGAACAAATCAACCAACAAACAAACAAACAAATCAACAAATAAACAAACCAACACACAAACAAACCAACACACAAACAAACCAAGCAACAAACAAAAAATCAACAAATAAACAAACCAACACACAAACAAACCAACTAACATACCAACAAACAAATCAACCAACAAACAAAGCAACAAACAAGCAAACCAACACTCAAACAAATCAACAATCCAACAACCTAAACAACAATCCAACATACAAAGAAACAAACCAACACACAAACAAGCCAACATTCAAACAAACCATTACTTTCAATGTCGACACAATGGAGCAAGCTCCGCTTTCTTTGCTGTTAGGCTGGGTTTCCCAATTCCCTCTTCCAAACATTTATTTTCAAATTCTGAATGCGAAAACATTCCGTGAAATGAGCATATGACGTAGATGTAATTCACGCAAAACAAAAACTGGCATAAGAAATCCGCCACGTTTCCAAAAAAAGGCCAACGTTTGAAAGTAGTGATATCATTCAACCAGAGAAAGACCGCTAAGGTAGCTAGCTACTTAACGTAGATAATATCATGACAACAATGTTGTTGAACGATGGATACTCACACTTTAGTGTTTCTTTATCACGAAAACAACGTTATTGATTCAGCATAGGCCAAAATGCACGTCCGTATTAAAAACATATTGGTTTAAAATAGTATTGCATACGCTAAAATAATTTTAAACCCAACACCCCTAATTATCATTTTGCCTTGTACTTTCTAAACAATAAGAGACAGCTGCTTGGGGTTAAGGCCACTGGAAAGCTGGTGAAAAAGCCTTCAAAATGGTGTATTTAAACATCAAAATCGATCAACGAGAAGTGAAAATATCTTCAATTTGATTTATTATAAATCTATCTGAAAACTGCTCATGACGTCAAAGTTTGATCGGGAAAACTAATCAGAAAGAAAGAAACTTTTACAAGCCAAAATAAACTTTGCATCAACAAACTATGACCTCGTAGTCATTTGGCATCTTGGCTCTTAGCTTTT
>JAHWFP010172719.1:0-17265 GCA_023313725.1 Lithobius niger
GTTTTAACAATTTAATGTTTAAACAAAATACCTGCTGAGAGTATCCGCGTTTACGTGAAACTTTCCAGGTTTGTATCGAACTGTGTAGTCATAGTCTTGTAGGGTTAGGCTCCACCTAAGTGGGGTTTTTGCCAGACATTTGCTTGAGCCAGTCCAACGGGTTGTGATCGGATTCAATGACAAATTTTGTCCCATAGATGTAGGGACGCAATTTAGCAACGGACCAGAACAAACACGCACATTCTTTTTCCGTCGTCCCGTAATTCTGCTCACGGGCTGTCAATTTACGTGAGACGTAAAGACAAGGATGTTCTTCTTCACCAAATATTTGTGACAAAACACAACCCATCGGAACAGTCACACTGCAGAATGAACGTCTGTGTGAAGTCGGGTGCTCGTAGCACGGGAAACGTCACTAACAAGTGTTTCAAAGTCTCAAAAGCTTGTTGTTTAGCTTCATCCCAAATGACGGGATCGGGTGCATCCTTTTTCAAGAAGTCTGTTAGACAAGCACAGATTTCAGAGTAATGGGGAATATACCTTTGGTAATATCCTTCCAAACCTAGAAAGGAAATGATCTTTCTTGGTTTGGGGGTGGGCAAATTTTTACACAGCCAAGACCTACACCTCAGAGGGTGTGCGTGATCCATTGCGAACTTCATGGCCAAGAAAAGTGGCTTTGCTACAAGTGAACTGCGATTTCTTGGCATTAACCGTCAACCCAGCCTTCTTGACAGCAGAGAGAAAATTGTAGACATTTTCGAGATGCTCTGGCCACGTTTCGGCCCCTACAGCGGTGTCGTCTTGAAAAGGAGTGACATATTCTTCCATGCCACGAGTGACATTGTCCATAAGCTTCTGAAAGCAAAATGGAGTGTTTTTCATCCCCATGTTCATCATGAGGGGAGCAAACTTCTCAATGGGAGTTGTGATGGTGGCGGCCATTGAAGCCTGTGGCGTCAAGCACAGTTGCCAAAATCCACGATTTAAGTCAAAGATAGAGATATACTTCCACTTAGCTGCACGTTCAATACATTCCTCAATGTTGGGAATTGGGTAATCTTTGGTTACTGTATTGCTGTTTAGTTCCCTGTAGTCAACTACAGGACGTGGGCTGGCGTCCTCCTTCTGGACGATGATCATGGGCGAGCCATGTGGAGAATCAGTTGCAATGATCAAACCCAAATCGAGCTTAAGCTTGATTTCGTTGACGATCAAATCCCTTTCGAACTTCGCGTGGCGATAGTACTTACAGGGTTTGACTTTGGGATCTACTAACTCAACGTCGTGAGTGACGAGGTCGGTGCGTCCTGGTAGAGTAGAGAAGACACCGTCTACTCGTTCGAATACCTCAAGGAGGTCGTTTCGTTGTGACTCAGTTAAGTCACCTGTCTTTTTGAAAATACTCATGGCGGCCTTAGCAGTAATGTGGCCATCACCAGGTTGATCTGTCCAGACATGGTCGGTGTGAGTAAGCTCACGTTCGTCATTAAAAGAGTGATTGTTTGACCCCTCCCTAGGCAGATAGAGTTTGAGAAGGTTTACATGATATATGGTCTCTTTCTGCTGACCAAACGATTTTTTCATTAGATAATTCGTATCCGACAATCGTTTCAACACTTCACAGGGTCCACCCCAATAAATGTCTAATTTATTGGTACGTACGGGCTTAAGGACTAGAACCTTATCACCAACTTTGAACGTATGTTCAACTGCCTTAATTTCATAATAGGTTTTATTTTTCATCTGACTTTTGATGATATTCTCCTGAGAGTGTTCACGCGAGTACTTAAATCTCTGGAGCAAGTCCAAGATGTACTCCAGGACGGATGGATGAACGTCCGGCTCAATCCATTGGCTTTTCACCAACTCCAGTGGGTCTTTGAGGTTGCGTCCGTAGACCATCTCAGCTGGAGTGAAGCCCGTGCTCTCATGTGGAGCAGTTCTCAGAGCAAACATGGCTCTTGGTAAGCATCTTTCCCAATCATGGGGATGCTCGTAACAAACAGCTCTCAGCACCGCTTTGAGCGTCCTGTGGAAACGTTCCACACTGTTCGATTGCGGGTAGTTCACACTGGAATTTACACACTTTATACCGCATTTTTCCAAGAATAAAGTTGTTAACTCAGAAATGAAACATGAGCCCAGGTCAGACTGGAGCTCTGAGGGGAAGCCTAATCTAGAAAAGACAAGGAGTAGAGCATCTACAACGCTATGGCTGTTGGCCTCGTTAAGTGGCACAGCCTCGGGAAGTTATGTTGTAGGGTCAAGTAATGACAAGATATACTTATAACCAGCCTTACTGGTAGGCTTAATGTGGCCAACGATATCCACGATGTATCGATTGAATGGCTCCCCATCCATGGGCACTAGCACCATGGGGGCAACAAACTTCTGTCCAGATTTACCGTCTTTCTGGCAGGTTAAACAAGTAGCTACAAAATTGTCAATGTCGGTGAAACAATGGGGCCAGTAGAAATTAGTTAACACCCTGTCCTTTGTTTTGGATCGGCCCAAATGCCCAGCCCATGCATTTGCATGCGCGGTGTTTAAAACTAAGTCTCTACATTCTTTAGGAAGCACTAACTGTCTCTCGATTAACGGTCTTCCTAAAGGCCGAAAGGGCTTACTGAAAAGCAATCCTTTCTCGATGAAAAACTGTTTGTTTTCATCCTGCTGGTCCAGAGGGAGCTCAGCAGTTTGCCAGCAAGTGTGTAAAGTTGGGCAGTTTAACTGCAACTTGGCAAAATCGTCTTTATCAACATTCAGTAAATTCCTGTGAAGGGGGAACTACACTAAGTTCTACGCCACTACCTGAGTTGTCTTCACTTTCAGACTCAATCTCACGATATCTAGGTTTGAGTATCGGGAGTTGTTGCTCCGCATGTGTTTGGGAGCGGGTTACTGCATTAGAATAAGGGGGCAGGGCCTTTAAACATTTCTCTTCTAATACTGTTTGAGAGGGCACACCCAGAAGCATCTGGATATGCGGACCCATATGGTCTGAGACTAAGGCTTCAGACTGTATGCGACCATACTGCGTTTCCACGTCAATAACTGCAATTGCATGGGCGGTTGTCTGCTCTGTGAGAGCATTGTGACAATGGGTGTATTCACCTGTAAACTGCTCGGGTTTTACAAAATCCCTAGCAATAACATCGTGAGTAGAGCCTGTATCTTGTAAAACCAGGCATTCAAGTACCATTCACAGACAATTCGTGAATGTATTTGGCTAAGACTAATTCAGGAGGGTTGTTACTAATAAAATTACACTCAGCATTGTTAGCTGGATTAGCCTCTTGGGCTATACGCATACGGCACTCGGATTTCCGGTGGCCGATTTTGTTGCAAAAGAAGCAAACACCTTCAAACTTTTTACGGGACCTATCAAATTCACGATTAGAATTGTTAGCGCTTGCCGAGTCTCCTTTACTCGAATCGGCAGAAGATGCTGCAGAACCAGCCGGTTTAGCTGCAGTGGAAGGGGCTCGGTTGCCACTTTGAAAATTGGAAGAAGCTTTAGAAGCTTGTCCAGACGTTGTTGCATTAGGTTGTGCCTTCCCTGATTTAAGGGTCATGTCGGCAGAAATCTGTTTATTTCTGGTGGTAAACTCATCACAGAGTTTGGCTGCTTCTTGTAGGGTTCCAGTTTTAAACTGGTCCGGCAACCTTTTGCGTAAAGCAACAGGACATGATTTGGTAAACTGTTCAAGTAAGATCAAGTTAGCTAACTTGTCGTAGCTGTTGTTAATTTCAGCTAAAGCCACCCATCTTACGAAAAGGGTTTCGAGTTCGAACGCGTGTTCGTGGAACAACTGTTTGGGTTCACGTACAAGGGAATGAAACTGGGTTTGCACGGACTCCTTAGTTTGTACAAGTTTGTCTAGTAACCTGTTTTTAACTAGATCGTAATTATGCATTTCGACTACTGACATTTGATCGCAAACTTTAATCAAAATTTCTCCTAAGAGAGGCTGTAGACCCACCACCCACTCAGATTTTTCAATTCGCTGTGTTTCCATAGTCTTTTCAAATAGTTTAGAAAGCTATTGATTTCCGATTTGGAAGTCCATTTGTTCACTAGCCTAACAGTGTCGGCAATTTTTCCAGTTTTACTTACTGGGGCACTGGGAGTAAAAGGCGTTACTGTACCGCTACTTGTATTTGAATTACTTTTAAGATTAGCAGCCGTTAGCCTTGCTAACTCGATCTGCTTGTCCAACTTTAATAATTCCCTAGCACTAGCGCGTTCGCTACTTTGTGCTTCCTGCTCCTTTAACAGAGCGTCTCTATCCCTTATTTGGGCCTCTTGGTCTTTTAATGCTAGCTCGTGCGCCATGCATCTGTCGGCGTTGGCGGCTTCGTGAGCTCGGCGTTTCTCTACGTCCACCATTTTGAGAGCTCTTAACCTTAACTCTTCTGATTTTAAATCAAGCTCTTGCTCTTTAGCTGTTAACTCCCGTTTTTGAAGGAGAGTAGCCTCTCGTCTTTCTATAGCCGGAGCTAATTCGTACGAGAGATCGCCTAAGGATATCTTTTCATCCTCGACTGCGTTTCTTAACACTGTAACCGATTCGTGTCGGGTTTCACAAACAGTAAGGCCTAATTTCAAACAGGGGATGACAGCTTCAAAATCGTCCATGTTGGAAAATTTTAACTCAAAATTTCAAAAATAAAGCTTTTATAAATGAAACTTTACCATTAACTCTGCCCTCGGGTTTTTGTTTGGTGGTGTTCAGGTGTCTTTACCACGAGTGTCTAATACAGGACCACGTTTTCATTCACGAATGGTCTGTGAATGGCACGAAATGCCTTGTTTTTAAGAGACACCACCTCTACCCACGATGTAATCGCTAAGGATTTTGTGAAACCCGAGCAGTTCACGGGTGAGTACACCCATTGTCACAATGCTGTCACAGAGCAGACAACCGCCCACGCAATGGCAGTAATTGACCTTGAAACTCCGTATGGCCGCATACAGTCTGAGGCCCTGGTCTCTGACCACATGGGACCACATTTCCAAATGCTTTTGGGTGTGCCCTCTCAAACAGTGTTGGAGGAAAAAGGTTTAAAGGTTTCTAATGCTGTAACACGTTCACAAACTCGTGTGGACCAACAACTCCCGTTATTAACACTAAAATATCGTGATATCGAATCCGACAGTGAAAACAACCCGGACAGTGATTCTGAATCAAGTGTAGTTCCCCCTTCACAGGTAGGTTTTGTAACTCCTAAGATAGATAGCTTAGATGCCGCTATTTTAGGCCCACAATCAGACCAGTTTACCAAATTACTGAATGTTGACAAAACAGAATTTGCCAAGTTGCAGTTAGACTGCCCAACTTTACAAACTTGCTGGAAAACTGCTGAGCTCCCGCTGGACCAGCAGGATGAAAACAAACAGTTTTTCATCAAAAAGGATTGCTTTTTCGTAAGCCCTTTCGGCCTTTAGGAAGACCGTTAATAGAGAAACAGTTAGTGTTTCCTAAAGAGTGTAGAAACTTAGTCTTAAACTCTGCGCATGCGAATGCATGGGCTAGGTATCTTGGCCGGTCCAAAACCAAGGACAGAGTGTTGATTAGCTTCTACTGGCCACATTGTTTCGCCGATATTGACAATTTTGTTTCCATTTGTTTAACCTGCCAGAAAAACGGTAAATCTGGACAGAAGTTTGTTGCCCCCATGGTGCTAGTGCCCATGGATGGGAAGCCATTCAACCAATACATAATAGATATCGTTGGCCCCATCAAGCCTACCAGTAAGGCTGGTTATAAGTACATTTTATGGTTATTTGACTGCAACAAAGTTTCCAGAGGCTGTGCTCCTTAAAGAGGCCAACAGCCAGAGCGTTGTAGATGCGCTCCTCCTTGTTTTCTCTAGATTAAGCTTCCCCGCCGAGCTCCAGTCTGACCTGGGCTCTTGCTTCATTTCAGAACTAACAACTTTGTTCTTGGAAAAATGCGGTATAAAGTGTGTTAATTCTAGTTTGAACCACCCGCAATCCAACAGCGTGGAACGCTTCCATAGGACGCTCAAAGCGGTGCTAAGAGCTGTCTGCTACGAGCATCCCCAAGATTGGGAAAGATGCCTACCTGGAGCCATGTTTGGTCTAAGGACTGCTCCACATGAGAGCACTGGCTTCACTCCAGCTGAGATGGTCTACGGACGCAACCTCAAAGGCCCACTGAAGTTGGTGAAAAGCCATTGGATCCAGCCTGACGTGCATCCATCCGTTTTGGAGTACATCTTGGACTTGCTCCAACGATTTAAGTACTTTTGTGAACTCTCTCAGGAGAACATCATTAAAAATCAACTGAAAAACAAAGCATATTATGACACAAAGGCATTTGGTGACAGTCAAAGTTGGCAGGCAGTTGGGCAGTTGGTGGCAGTCAAAGTTGGTGACAAGGTTCTGGTCCTTAAACCAGCACGTGCCAATAAGTTGGTTATTTATTGGGATGGACCCTGTGAAGTCTTGAAACGATTATCTGATACAAATTATCTTATAAAGAAGTCGTTTGGTCTGCAAAAAGAGACCATATATCATGTGAACCTTCTCAAGCCGTATCTGCCTAGGGAGGGGTCAAATAATTATTCTTATAATGACGAACGTGAGCTTCCTCACATCGACCATGTATGGACAGGTCAACCTGGAGATGGCAACCTTACTGCTAAGGCCGCCATGAGTCTTTTCAAAAAGACAGGCAACTTGACTGAGTTGCAAAAAAACGACCTACTTGAGGTCTTTGAAAGAGTATACGGTGTTTTTTCTACTTTACCAGGTCGTACCGACCTTGTCACTCATCATGTTGAGTTAATTGATTCCAAAGTCAAACCCTGTAAGTATCATCGCCACGCGATATTCGAAAGGGATTTGATAGTCACAGAAATCAAACGCATGCTTGACTTGGGCTTAATCATGGAAACTGATTCCCCACATGGTTCACCCATGATCATTGTACAAAAAGAAGACGCCAGCCTACGTCATGTAGCTGACTACAGACAGCTGAACAACAATACGGTAACCAAGGATTACTCAATGCCTAACATTGAGGAATGTATTGAGCGTGCAGCTAAGTGGAAATACATTTCCATTTTGGACCTTAACTGTGGATTTTAGCGCCATAGGCCTCATTGGCCGCCACCATCACAACTCCATTGGGAAGTTTGCTCCCTTCATGATGAACATGGGGATGAAAAACGCTCCATTTTGCTTCCAGAAGCTTATGGATAACGTCACTCGTGGCATGGAGGGAGTACGTTACACCCTTCCAAGACGACACTGCTGTTGGGGCCGAAACGTGGCCACAGCATCTCGAAAACATTTTCAATTTCCTCTTTGCTGTCAAGAAGGCCGGGTTGACTGTTAACGCAAGAAAATCGCAGGTTGCTTGCAGCAAAGCTACTTTCCTTGGCCATGAAGTTGGGAATGGATCCCGCACACCCTCTGAGGTGAAGGTCCTGGCTGTGCAGAAATTTGCACGTCCCCAAACCAAGAAAGATGTCCGTTCCTTTGTAGGTTTGGTAGGATATTACTAAAGGTATATCCCTCACTATTCCAAAATCTGTGCATGTCTCACAGACTCCTTGAAAAAGGATGCACCCGATCCCGTCATTTGGGATGAGTCTAAGCAAGCCGCTTTTGACACTTTGAAAACCTCTTTAGTGACGTTTCCCGTCCTAAGAGCTCCCGACTTTACACAAACATTCATCCTACAGTGTGACTGTTCAGACCGTGGCATGGGTTGTGTTTTGTCACAAGTGTTTGGAGAAGATGAACACTCCTGTCTTTACGTTTCACGTAAACTGACAGCACGTGAGCAAAACTATGGGACGACAGAAAAAGAATGCGCGTGTTTGATCTGGTCAGTTGCCAAATTGCGCCCCTACATCTATGGGACAAAATTTATTATAGAATCAGATCATAACCCGTTGCACTGGCTCAAGCAAATGTCTGAAAAAAACCCCAGATTGCTTAGGTGGAGCCTAACCCTACAAGACTACGACTATACAGTTCGTTACAAACCTGGAAAGTTTCACGTGAACGCTGACACTCGCAGCAGGTAATTTGTTTAAACATTAATTGTTAAAACACTTCATTCTCAGTACAAATTGACTGGAAATTAATCTTTATCTTTAAAATCTTGTTATGCGGTATGTTGAAAGTGCAATCACACCAAAAGGAAGTTTCAGCTATTTTCCCGTTTTGTACTTCACACCTAAATTTTAAGTGCCAATGTTTTCTTTCCTTATAAATTTCAGCCTCTTCCTGTGTGGAAGAAAGTTTGTAAATACTGAACTACACGTAATTAATATTCATTAGGAATATCTATGGGAGTCTAGTGGTTCCTGAGTTTTCACGAAACATCTTTCTTTAAAAAAGTTGTCTGTCTCACCTCTGAGGGCAAAAGGTTAACTGATTAAAAGGTTGTTGCGTTATTATCCATAAAACCTTCCAGCGTTGTATTTTTATGTTTTAAGTTATGGGTCATACCTACAAACCCTTCAGTGTAAAAAGTTTAAATTGTAAACAAGTTGTTTGGTAACCTTAAACCATTCCAGTGGTAGTCTGTTAACTTTAAATAGAGCTTATAGTTGCACATGCGCTTATAATACCCTCTATTCCGATCCTTAACGCAAGCTATGTCCTGAGGAGTGCGCCTAGGGGTTTGTTCTCGAGGTTTTCCCAGATAAAAAAAATAACTTTTTGGGCACGGCTGACTGGTTAGAGCATTAAATGTTGCGATTATATCATTTAAATGTTATCAGCTACAAAACCTTTGAACTGTAACTTTTCAAAACCAAAAATAGTGTTTTTTTTTTTTATTAAATGTCTTTGCTCCAATTTTCTTTGTATCCTGTACGACTTTCCTGCATCAAGCAGCACGGACAGCACAAAGTTAATTTTTGCAAATAGTGTCCCTTTTAACATGTAATTTTTATTTACAAAAAATTTCTTGAGCCACAAAAACGTCAGTCCCCCAAAAACATAAAAACGGCAATTTTTATTTTTTGTAAACAGTTATTTTATTACTTGTGGTGATGTATTTCACAGGAGATGTATTTCTCGGGAGGTGTATTCCTCGGTGCATTAATTTATGCAATTTATTTTTTACATGGCTTGGCAGTCTTGATCTTTGGCTTGTCTTGTGTGCACTGACCCTTTCTGTTGCAGCATTTATTTGGAGTTCCACGGGAACCCCGAATAAAGTCCTCCGTGTGGAGGCGTGTAAACATGGTCTTGTATTAGACACTAGTGGTGAGGCCACCTCGACACCGCTGACCAAAAACCGGAGGGCAGAAATCTTCGTTTCACGACGAACACTTTTTTTTTCTTAGCGCACCCGCACCAAAAAGACCTCGCTACTTAAACATGCATATCTCCATGGAAAATGAACCAATTCGACCAATTCCTCCAGCCCTTAATAGCCCAACACATCCTCTACAAGTCCACGGAATCAAATCATCAAATTTCATCTTTAATAAAAAATGGCAGCAGTTAGAAAACTCAACCAAACTGTGCCGCAGCGAACGCCATTTCCGGTCGCCGTTTTCCAAACTTGTATATTTTGTAAATTATTCTTTCAGGCATAAAGCCAACCACACTAGCTTAGTTGTGCAATAGGAGGGGCTTCCTTAACTGGTACTTAACCTCACATACATGTATGGATACACACCTAGAACGATATTTTTTATTTGTAATGCAAGTGACGACTTTTGTTATTTATGAAAAATGTCCGACAATCAAATTCACTTGTCTGCTCCTGCAAACAACTAAAACTAACCTAAATGCGTTTTAGCATAATTTAAATAACTAAGCTGGTGTATTTAATCTTTTGTTTTTGTGCACAGATGCACTTTGGTAACTTTAAATTCTTGCCATGAACCCTACCGGAGCTCAATATTTATGTTTGGGTATTTTGATGGACCAGTGTTTATTTCATGTTTATTTTATGTAGACTTCTTCATCCACAAACTCCGACCGTAGCTACCATCCGAATGTAACCAAACTAGCTTTTCCTTCAATTAAATCCAAGCCAAAAGTCTATTCTGAGCAATACTTCGTTCTCCCCCCCCCCCCCTTTCAATAGTTGCGATGCATAATATCGTAGTCTTTATTTATAGGCCTATTCACGTTGTTATGAGTTCTAAACTCACTTCCACTTCCCAAGCCAGGCCTCTAACGCTCCCAAGTCGGCAATTCCCTTTGTCAATGGAGCAGCACCAATTCCCTACCAACCAGATCGCTGCATTCAATTTTCCTTTACCCCACTCCTTCCCCCCACAAGTAGCTCTCCTACAGGGACGCGCTTTCCCTCCTCCATGCTGCCAGGCAGCTGCTATAAAACCAGCCTGCAAGGTAGTTTTCACAGCACAGCTCAGGAATCTCAAAGCTAGAGGTAGCTACGCCGGTCGGGAGTGGAAATGTCACGGTCTGATTGTTGCCATGCCGGGCAAAGGTAGTTGGTTCGTATGCGACTTAAGTTGAAAGTTTATCTTTTGGACTCTGATTTCAAAATTTATAGTTTAATTTTAAATTAACCTCTTGATTTGAATGTAAATTATGGTCTGTTAAGCCATCGGCATTTAGGACGTTAACAGCCATAACGTAAGGGTTCATGGTCCCTTCCTAAAAACCAGCTATTGTTACCGTTTTCATTAATTTAATGTAAACAAAGGCCATTGGGTCAATTAGATTTGCAGAAGCGTAGTACTTCATGGAGCGTACATCCCATTTCTAATGTGAATTCCGATGGGGACGGTTTGATCTTTTGGGTGTTCCCTTTTGAAACAAAACTGTAAGGTCTACTTTTATAAGTCAGCCGAGGCTGTTTATAATTTAGAGGGCTCTTTGCTAAATCCCTTTGCCTAAACCACTGTTTCTATTTGAAATTGTTTTTGAACTAAATCCAAGTTCACGTGTGCGAATTTAAATGTAAAATTCACGAAAAGCTTTTAAACTAAAGTCTTGTAAATAATAACTTAATGTAAAGTGTTACCTTTATCATGTTTGTCTAAAAATAAAACCAGGAGTTTTAAACGCCAAACGGAGTTATTAGTTTGATATTTGCTGGAAGTTAACTTTTAAGACAATTTTCTTCAAATTAACTTAGCTAGCGTTTTCCCACCTTGGTGGCAGCGTTACCCGCTTGTTATTACTAGTTAGCCTAATTATTAGGACATCAATGCTCCATTGCCTATGCTGAGACAGTAGCTGTTGTGCTGTTTTAAAATAAAAAGTACTCAAAGTCAACCCAGAGTGATAATAAGCAAGATCCAGTTTCACCAGATGTCGGCGATGCTACAAGCACCTCGTCCGTCGTAGCATCCGCCGCTATACCACTCACTCCTAAAGGGAAAAGGAACAAAATCTACGCTAACCTTTCGAAACAACGACAGACATTCTTTGAACTAAGAAAGCCCAATATCAAGAAAGGAATCTCCCTTTTTTACGGACCATCACACCAGACAAAAAAAAACTGGGAAGTCTCACATAACGAAAAACGTGAGCCAAATGTCCTCACAGCAAAAATCCGTAAATTCATTGCATCCTGTAACGGAACAATTTTTCTCTTATGTGCTCCATCATCTCCACCATCCCTGTCTGTGATGGAAATGAGGGATTCAGGCGCCAATGAACCTGTTCTGCAATCAACACTTCCAATCAACTATCAACTTTTCAATCAACAATCGACATCACTCACAATCAACCTGAAAGCCGTATCGCTTACCCGGAATCTTCAATTAACATTTCCCTTCAATCAACACAAGACCAACTGGGAACTGTCAACCGAAGCCATCAACCCCGCAAGATCATCCAACAAACGTCAAGAAAGACCAATCACCTTCGTCCAGGTACTCACTTCACTTTTATCACTTTGGGGCTCCAAAAACGTTTTCTATGTTTCTAACTTGGAGTCGTCTCCTCGAATTTTCCATTCCAAGGAAATCAGAGTCCATGACTCTGGGGGAACCACCTCTCAACCGTAGGGCACCCGTCACGGTGGCACCCATCACCAGAGTGAACGAGGTCTGCTGAATGCAAAAAAACACAGGTAATCTATGTTTCCGAAGGGCAATAAAAAGAGTGTTTTGCCGGCCCTCCTGCCTGACAGGCTGAAAATTGTTTCTATTGCCCGGAGAAAACATATATTACCTGTACCCGCCCTACCTCCCCTCTTGAGTTGCCACCATGACTGATCGAGAAGGGGAAAAAAGATGGCAGCCGCTCAAACGAGCCTGCGTTATACAAGGAGTGTGTCGCACATGTGCACTAAGTTGCAAGAGTGGGTGGATCTAAAGAGTCAAGAAACCTCCAGGAGAAAGCATCCTTTAGGAAAGGAATGCAATAAAAACACAGGTAATGTAACTTTCCTCTGGGCCATAGAAACAATTTTCAGCCGGCCAGGTAGGAGAGCCGGTAAAATACTCTTTTTGCCTTAAATGATAGAAAAGCAGTAATATTTTATGTATTTTATTTTTTCTTTGACAGAAGAGGGAAAAATTTATACATTTGGAGATGGTAGTAATGGACAACTAGGTTTAGGAACACGAATATTAGAATCTAGTACTCCTCAACTTGTCAGTGCTTTGGCTCATATTAGGTTAAAGGACATCGCTTGTGGCGAAAGTGTTACTGCTACTATATCAGGTAATATTTTTTCATCATCTTAGTTGAAATGCAGTCAAGTTTCTAAATAATGCTTACCAGTAAAGCAAATGTTGTTGAAAACATTTCAGAAAATGGAACCTTATTTGTTTTTGGTGATGGGCGGCATGGAAAGTTGGCTCTCGGAAATGATAATTTTTCGAATCAATTTTGGCCAATTAAGGTCAGCAGATTTGAAAATTTCAAAGTAGAAAAGGTAAGAATTTTTGGTATTGCAAGCCAAGTTTGTTCCATATTCACATTGTTGTCATTTGGTGTTATTATTTAGTTTAAAGCTGTAACGGTGACATATCGAAACCAACAAACTGATATTGTTGTCATGGTTCGCCATTGCCTTGACTGGGCAAACACAGTCACCTGGCTTTCGGCGGCTTACCTTTGTTTCAACTAGTGATTAGCACTGCAGATTCCCGCACTTCCAGAAACGATCTCTTGAGTGCAGATGTGCGTAAATGAAGTAAAAATGTTTTCATTGAATGCAGTTCAGCCTCCAATTGAGTTTATCCCGGGAGTGGGAAATCGGCAGGCATACCCCAGCAGTTTCCCCACAAGTGGCGCCGAAGCAGGTTCTGAACCCTGTGAGTACAGCAAATTAACGAACTATTGCGAATTTCTGACGATCGTTGTTGATGCTGGCCTGTACCCGGCTTCATCTTCATCTCATTGCAAGCGGCGATCCAAACCCCTGCTAAGAACACTTTTAGTAATGTAATTGTGACGATACAACCAGCTCTTTGCACTGTTGAACAACAAAACGGAGACAGTAATTATTTTGCATAATATCATAGAATTCTATTTTTCATAACCTTAATACGCATTACCGTAGCTGCATAGTACTACCACGACTGTGGACGAACTTTATTTGATTAATGTTTGCAATAATCAAATAAAGTTCGTCCACAGTCGTCCTACTACATTTAATTTGCCATGATTCCGCAGATTTATTTGCAACTTTTTCGCAAAATTTCATCTTTTTGAAATTTCCATATGTAATGCCACTAGCTTACTGCTCAGCTAGCTACCATGAATAAAATTTGAGCCGTAGCCATGACAACCATTGTCTGGTAGCTGCTACGAACATTTTGGTGCCATGCGGTAGCGTTGGTTCAGCGCCTACTTAATGCATCATTGACGGTGGTGGCGTTTTGCGCTCGTCACTCTGCTTGCAAACATTTTACAGCAATTGCTTGCTGATTTTAACTTTATGCCCATGCATTTTTATTCCCCCCAGTCGATTTCAGTGCACTGTGTGAACATTTTATGACAAATTTGAACAAAGATAATTGCTAGGGATAGTACACTTGCTGTAAACCTAAATTTTAATTTGTGGTTTATCTCTTGAAACTATGGCTGCTTCTTTTACTCTTATTGATGAGGGATTGAGTAATACTGCTTCTCCTGCATCAAGACGTTCCTTGACCACTGCAGATTTAACTTTGGTGTCACCAAATTCTCAAGCTTTGTGTTTTTATATTACCCAAGATGCGATGTAGTCTGGGGAAGCATCAGCAGCTTCGTCAATACCCCCCTGGTGAACACGTTCGTCCTAATGACGATGGTGATGATGAGATTGCTAGTGTAATTAGTAATAGCGCTGATCACAGTGTTATCAATGGTATTGGCAGTGTGCATGATCATGGTAGGGGTAATGGTAATATTGTACAACAATTGGTGACACTTATGTTGAAGAGAGGGGTCATGATTTACCTTCTCAGCGAATTGGGTTAGAGCAACATCTTGCAGTGTTAGTTGCTTGGGTTACTGTTAACGAGCGTGACTTTCAACAGCGCCTAGACACTTCTCTAGCCTCACTACACCAAAGGGTGGGGAATAACTTTGATTGCAGCCTAGCGCATTTTAATGAACGATTGCTTCGTCACGAATCCTCGCTCGATAGCAAATTACTTGTGCAGGCTTGCCGTCTTGAAAACTCTTTGCAGGTGACTAGCGAGCGTCTAGATAATTCCCTCGCTGAAGTAGAAGAAAAATTCTGCTCGTCTGTGCGTGTGCGGCTTCCAACAAGCTGCATGACCACTGTTCTTCTCTAAATGATAGGTTGTCGAACTCTGCCTCCAAGTTGACTGCTGATATTTTTTCTGTAAAGGGTGACATTGCCTCTGTGCAAGGTCAGGTCAGTGGCATTCATAGTACGCTTGAAACCATGAGTTCGGACATGTCTTCAGTTCAAGCTGACATGCGATAATAATGAACGAGCAAAGGCAACCATGAATGAAATTTTGTTAGCATTTAAGAATTTGAACAGTGTACAGCAAAATGTTTGTAATGTAAAACCCGCTGGTGACTCGAACATTGTATCCGATGCCCATGTTAGCTTCTCCCACCACCCCCACCTCGCAAGATGACTCGAATGTACTTCCGAAACTGCCTGTCAACTCCCCCCCTACCCCCACTCTAGCAAGATGACCCGTCTGCAGTTACTTGCTCTCTTGTACTTCTCCCCCCACCCCCACTCCAACAAGACGAGTAGTGTGAAAATGCAATTGGGCTGCCCCGTCACATCAGAAAACCCAGGGGATGCAAACCCAGGAAAAAAAACAGGGGTGGTATGTGGCAGAGTATTGGGTGAAGTACCCCTTGAAAATGAACATATAAATATTATTAAAAAAAAGATAGTCATGGATTCGAGTTCACTCATTCTAACTTGCATAGGTGCGGAACTAAGCTGTAACTTGAAAACGCCGATATACTTAAATCTTAAAAAAGAGTACAAAATGGCACTCGTTTCGTTGGGTACATATTACAGTATTTTCAATGTGCACATGGACAATAACGAATTTTCGTACACTATCGACGGTGGAGCGAACTGGATCAAGGTGCAGGTCATTCCAGGTGGTTACAAAATTTCGGACTTGAATACTTTTATACAGTCTACGTTGGAACAAAGTGGTCACAGAAAAAATGCGATCGTTCTAGAACCAAACCACAACACCTTAAAAACAAACATGGTTATAAATAATCCGGGCTATGGTGTTTCGTTTCTGGGGGATAATAACTTGGGAACTGTCCTAGGGTTCCTTCAGAGAGTTTATACTAAAACTCGGCAAGGTAAAAAATCTGTGGACATAATGGGGCTCAATACAATTTTCGTTCATACCAACATAATAGGGTCTTCCTTCGTGAATGATGACGCTCAACCTTGCATCCGGGAGTGCCACCAGGTTATAAGATGATAATTACCCCTGAAAATTTAATTTATCGTCCCGTAACTACCGACAAGAATCGTAACATTTGTATTTGGTTAACTTCTCAAGATAACGAGATGATAAATTTAAACGGGGAAACGCTTACCGTCAGACTTTATCTGAGATGTATAAATAATTTTATACATATTAAAGAAGAATGTTGGTATTCGAAAGAAAAAAAAGAATAATTGGAAGAGGATTCATCAGAGATAATAAATTAATGGCAAAACACAGAGCATTCATCAAATTTCTAACGAGAGCGAGAATATGAGTTTAATGGAAGATTACCTCAATATAAACGAATCTTTACAGCACGATTCCTCCGTGGAGAGCTATACATTTCACGAATATAAATCCGATAGTAGGAACCAACCTAAACAACATCAATTCCGAAATTAGAATTGTAAGTGAAAACCAGGACTTGGTCCTACACATGGCGAAAAGTTATCTTCTGATTAAAGGTAGGTTACTGAAATCTGACGGTAGCAGTTTTGCTGATGCGGACGAAGGGTCTTTCGTCAATAATGGTCACATATACCTGTTTTCAGGAATTAAATACCATTTGGGGGATAAGCTAGTGGATGAGTTAAATTACCACGGTTATGGTACTGTCATGAAAGGTCTCCTCATGTACGGCTCGAGCGATCAAGTGTCATTGTTAGGGAACTGTTGTGCATTAAATGCTGCAGAATCTTCCAGCGCCAGTTTGAACGATAATATCGAATTCAAATTATGGCATTCCGCCATCGTAAAGGGGACGACTTCTAAAGGAAGTTTCTCATTAGCCATTCCATTAAAACACTGTATGGGATTTTTCAAAAAATATTACAAAGTTCTGTACGAAGCCAAGCATGTCCTGACGTTGTCTAGGGCGAGCAATGACGATGCAGTATTCAGGGTAGCTGCATCAGGCGTTGGGAAAGTCGAATTGAGCAGCGTATCATGGCACGTACCGCACGTAACGACATCCGCCGAACAAAAGCAAAGACTTTTTAGTTACATAGATGGTGGGATGAACGTGGATTTGGGTTTTAGACACTGACATTACGATAGTTGTGAACTGCCTCAGAACACTAGTTTCACCTGGCTGTAAACGTGGTCTTGTATTGGACATTCGTGGTGAGGTCACCTCAACACCGCCGAACAAAAACCCGAGGGCTGAAATTCAAAATTATGTATATTTTGTAAATTACATTTTTTTCTCATAGGCATAAAGCCGAACACATCAGCTTAGTGTTTGACTAGGACGGTGTAAACGTGAACCGCCGAAAAACGCTCGTTTCTCCAAATGAGAAATTTTTTTTCTTCCTTGAGCGCCCAAATGCCTCGATTGTGCAGAACGCCGTTTTTTAATAATGGACGTATTCAGTCAAACTCTTCGACATTTAATAG